>JAPDSC010069542.1:0-10202 GCA_026290005.1 Latrodectus geometricus
AAAATGTTGTGTTACGTTATGAATAATTGCTTTTCTTAACTCAATACCTGCAGATAGCATTAATTAGTATTGGTAAGAACAGCAGGCCATTTTCCACCGAGACCCGGAGTGGGGTAATGGCTTAATCTTGGTCGTTTTTTTTGTTTACCCGGGGTTTCGCCGAAAAATCATAAACCGAAGTTTATGAAATATCAGCCCTATTCCCCGTAAAATGCTTTTTATGTTTCAAAAGTTTGTTTATATTTTTTATTAGATAATAATACTTTTCATAGAGAAACAAATCTATTTCTCTATAGTTTTGAGAACTAGTGTAAAGAGGATATATCATGCCTTCATCAAAAGCAAAAACATTGATATTTAATTTATTTACATTTTCAAAAAGTTTGATGTTTGCTATCTCGACAGGAAACTTTAACATTTTTGTATCAACAGCTTGCAAATGTTTTTTGTATATGCTACAGCGACCAGCATGCTTTTGCTTAGGAAATAACGCAGCTAATATGCAATAAATGAAGCATTTATTATTAATACAATTGATAGATAAAAGCGCTTTTTTATTAGATAATTTATTCGGTAGTTTGACCGTTTTACATCCTCCAATAATTTTGGCATAATTTCCAATGTGTAAATCTACAAAATCGATTTTATGCAGAAGCCATCCGCTTCCGTTTCTAGTAAAATTATCAACAGAATTCATAATTTTCCTAAAGCCCTCATCTATTACGGAAAATATTTGTGCAGCAGATAAAATGCGCAAGGCATTACTGCAGAAATAATAAGTTTGATACACTGGTGTGTTGTTTAATTCATCGCTTAAAATTTTTGTAAACACGATGTGTAAGCAAATGATAACACGAATTCGTAAAACAGTTGATGTATTTAAAATATTATGAATCACAGGTCTGAGTTCGGAATAAGCAGATTCTACAGAATCAAAATTAGTTCTTGCACGTAATGTTCGAGTAAAACCATGGAATGCAGAGTTCAATTCTTGAAAAATAATATTAGCCATATTTATTTTTTCTGTTCTGATTACTTAAATGTATCTAAATTATAATCTTATTGTTTACATTCTTACTCAATTATCAGGTTCAAGTTCTCTTGTTTTTATAAAATCTTGAATTTTTTCCAATCCTACAATCATTGTTGGAATCTGATCAATATTAATATTAAACCTGTTCTTAATATCACCAGCCTCGTTATATTTTAGAAAGCATAAATAATGTTGTTTTCTAAAGTGTTTGATTTCAAGAGCAGTGTTTTTTCCCAAATAAACAGAATAGTTTGGTATCTGTGAGTTTTTAATTTCAATTTCTGTAGAGATGTTTAAGTCAAATTTTTTTGGTTTTTTCTTAGGAGCGCAATCCTCATCATCTATTATTCTAGCTTAAAAAATAAATAAAAGAATTTAGTTTTCGTACAATAACAACTAAGTTTAAGCATTTCAAAATAACTATCAACTTAGATTTCTAAAATTTGGTAAGTTAGAGAGAAAACGCAATAACTGAAAAACAACTTACCACAATCCATGTTGAAAATCAGCGGAGAACTAATGCACAAATGCAAATGTTGATGTGTCAGTAGCATAAGAGAGTTTTTATAGAAAATTTTCCTGTATTTTAATTATTAAGGTGAAAGTTAAAGTAGTGTAGGTTGCTCATAAATTAAGTACTTTCAACTATTTTACAAAAAACATGAGTGAGATTCTAGGTCATTTTAACGAATATTCTTCAAAATTAATTTATTGTAATAAGCCATTTGCATAAAGGCGTTTAAAAAACATAAGTACCATTTAAGGTCAATTTATTAAATTTCCTCCAAAGTTAATTTATTCCGAATACTCCTGATCTATAACATTTTTTTTCTCTATCATAACTCTTAAATTAAATGTTTCAAGAATAGAATTATTTTAAATCTATAAAAATGAGATACACACTATTATATTTTAATATATTTATTATGTTAAGCAACAAGTTACAAAATATTTAATATACAATGCAAATTATCTAATTTGTTACAAACAATGCAAATAAAAAACAATTTCATCATTGTCTAGTAGTTTGAAGTATCCAAATTTTGCTTCAAAATTTGTACAATCTGCGAGTTCATTCCATGAAACACCTTTCGTTGCTAAAATACTCTCCACAGCTGATTCAAACAAAGTCTTGTGAGAAGAATAAACATTGTATTTCTCTGCAGTATTATATTTTGTCAGTTGGCAGAAACCAAATCGCTTTTCATCTATTTGATTATCATGTAGACACTTAACAATGTCTGTGTTCGACAATATAGTGAAATACATTATCTTCGCAGGCTCCGCAGAAGTTTTATGAAGTCGAGCATTTTCAGTGCACTCTAGAATATTATCATAGAGAGTATTGTGAATATACAAATACTCACTTCTGGAGCAAGGATCCATAACAACTTATCCGAATCTCTCCATGTCTAGTGATCATCTGAATTCGCTAGATATGACGTTGTTATGATATCTTTCTTTTTTTGATTTTCTAATATCGCCTCTCGATAAGATTTACATTGTTGATTGGAGGAGAGCAATGTTGAATGTTTTATCAATTTAAATTGTTGATGCGCAAAACGTGTTACAATTCGTTCATTTTCGCAAACATTTGTTTCTGTTAATCTCGTAATAGGTAATCTTCTATTCACATGCCATAGAAAAAATAGACAGAAAAGTCCACATGAGCTGGTACGAGGATGTTGTAATATATATAATATTCCATTCTATTTTAGAGGAATTTTGAGTAATAAATTTTTTAATGTTTCCTTTCGGAAATGTGCCATAAGAACAAAAAAAAATGCCATTGCGGTTGTTGTCAAAATAGATCGCTTGCCAATGTTCTCCCTTCTTCGTAGAAGGATGCGTGTTTACAATAAATGATCGATAATATCCTCGTGTTTCGGGCAATAGATCACTCGCAAACACTCCGCCAAACGTTCCTCTAATTTTAGGATCGCTGAGGGCTAAACTTAACAGTGTTTGCGTGTCCATAGTATTTAATAGTCAACAAATATATTTCTACTTTTGTCAATTTCAATTAACGATTGCATTTCCATGTAGACTATTAATGTAACAGTTTCCGATAGTTCTCTATCGAATTTCAGGTGAATCAATATTTCACCGCTTCTGGCTACATTCATAAATGGATCGCTAGCAGAAAAATCTTGCGAGAGATCGAACACATACAAGCAAGTATTCTCTTTATATTCTTCTAATGTGACATTAGTATTGTGTTGAGCGAGGTCTGTGAACAAACTTAAATAGTTTCGGGCATACAGATTATTTTGATAAGAAGGTGTATAGGCTGTCATAGGGATTTGACCTCCGTTCTCCGATAACGAAATATAATTCAGATTATAATGTTGGAAATTAAACGGATTCTTCTTCAAATCTCCATTGAATGCAGAATTGGATACTAATCCTAGAATCATACGCGAGGGAAGAATTCCATTCATAGCATTAGGAATTATAACACTCTTCAATCCTGAACTGAGTGTGAATGTCTTAGTCTCAATTCTCGTGAAAGGCATTTGCACCAGAGATTGTTCTAATGCTTTTTCGTGGCCAACTAGAATTGAGCTCGATACATCGCATTTTCTGATAAACAGACTTATATTTTCGATGTGTAAGCGATAACTTCCAGTGTTAGCTAAGAGAGCAAATTCATCCTTTGCTTTTAAAAAACGAATTCGTATCGTTGTTCCGCTAATTAAAAGACGTGGTTGAGTTCCTAAGTCAATATGAAGCATTCCGCACATATCAAATATTTTGCCTTCTTTAACCCGTTTCCATCTCTGTTTTAATCCAGCATTCTTTCCAGTATCTCCCAAATTAGTGTCATCATATTCACTGACAGTATCCTTGCAGAACAAACCAGCACTCAAAAACTTCTGTTGAGAAGATTGGGGATGAAACAGAACACTTTGTATAAAAGATTTGTAAGGATAATTACTTTCCGAAGAGATATTACGATCGTTAAGCGAGATGTGGCATTCGGAAAACATAGTGTTTAGAAAATAATTAATCGGTCCGCATCGATCATTTTCTGTAAAATTTGTTCCATCAGCTTTCAAAATTTTCGCCTGAACATTCAAAAACACATGCGATAAATCGAAATATGCATCTCCTAACCCGGTAACAAGAAATTCAATTGTATTGCTATCCGAAATGGAAGCAATCGGATGTATTTCTACAAATGAAGAATGATCAATCGCCAGTTGAATAGGCGATGAAACGAAAAGATCTAGTTCGCTTTTTGTGCAGTAGCAATTTTCCATGTTTTAGAGCTCTGAAAATACGTCTGATTTATTTGATTTCCTACGCTTCGAGTGTTGCTTTCTAATAGTTTTCTTCCTTTTAAGACCTTTTCCACTTAATTTGCGAATAACATCGCTTGTTATTTCGCGTCCTGTTTGGCGAAACTGATCTCTAGCAGCATTGCGAAGCGATTTTCCTTGTGATACATCTTCAATTATATTTCGACCAGATGACAATAAACGTTTTCCTAAATATTTTCCAGCTTGCATCATCAGCGGTAAAGCAAATCGGCGCAAGTTACTGAAAAAGCCATAACCTCTCTGAATGGGATAATGGGAAGAAAAGTAAGGGTCTGCATTGCCTGTTTGATTTAAATAATACGCAATACAATGTTCTAGTTGTAGCCTGTGACCGCGCTTCGACATGGTTGAAAGCAGATATGGAGATCGATGAGAATGTCATTGGATTTATATAAATTTCTTTCTGAAAGAGAGCACTAAGTTTGTTTTACCCGATATGAATTTAATAGGAGTACCGCTGCTAGTGCGCAATTGAATTTCAATAATATCAAAATATTGTTTTTTTACTCTGAAGTACAACGGCACAGTAAAATATTTAACAATCTGATCATTAGTTTCGTTTGCCACTGGGATAATTTTTAGAATAGATGTTGAGGAATCTCCTACCAAGGAAGGTGATACTATATCGCAGTATACATATATTTCTGTAATACCTGCGAGTAAATCCAAAGTATAATCAGATTTATAATCACCCTGACGAAATGTTCTTGCAGTAAATCCTAGCAAATCGCTAAGCTTTTCTGCAAAAGTGACTACGGTGTTTTGGGGAACGTGTAAACCCACCTTAGAATCAGGCAATAACTGTAATGCTATGAATTTGAATTCTTTGAATAAATCTTTAGCTTCACGATACATACCACTAGATATTTTGTATGTGGCAGTTCTATTCTCTTTACGAATACTCGGAAAAACTTTATAACTGATCACGCGAAATTTTTCATCTTTTAATGAAGTAGCAGGCTGTGTATAGGAAAATTGTGTTTTTGTTTGTTCTCCTCGTATTACGAAGCTGTTATTAGATATGTTTAATGCAGTCATTAATCGAGGACAGGAATTTCGTCTGAGTTCGATATTTACATGCGATGGCAGCGAAACTGTTACTTGGTTATTATTGCTTTCAATTTTAATATCATTTGATAGCGATATTTCTTTTAATTTGTTATTTATCTGTTCTATTAAATCCCCATCTTCCAGTATTATATCATAGGTTTGGTCTACAATCGGTTCTCTTGCAATCAGTGTAATTTCCTGATTTCTAAAAAACTTCTTTATTTGGAGAACGATAATAAATATAAGCAAGAAATCCTTGTGGACTATTAGGTGTTATATCGTCTTTTGTTGGATCTAGGCTCAACAACCTTAGCAACTGACTTCCTTTTTCAGCTGTTGTAATCCATTCCCATCCTCGTTTCAATTCAATTTTCAATTTCTTTCTCTTTTCAATCAATGTAAATTTTAGGGGAGGATCAATAAAATATTTTTTCATATTTGCCATTATTCCTTCTACAAAGTCTAAGTGATCTTCATTGTAGAGAGGAATACGAAATGTTGGTAGTAATGTTTCTATTTCTACATCAATTTCTCTCTGAATGATATAAGAATCGTTGTAACGAGACTGAATTGTAAAGTACTTTCCTGGAAGAGTAGCTTCGGCTAAGCAACATTCTCATTCTCCAATCAAAGTGATAGGTTTGGCTAATTTCGTTCGAAAATGATCTGGTGTATTGTTAGGAAAATATTTCATACTAGCATTTGAAGGTAGAAGAACATGAAAGTCATTCAGGATTTCAACCATTCTGCTTTAATCCAAGAATTAAATGAATCGTCGAAACCAACCCACTTCACCAAAAATTGTTGTGAAGCACCTTTCCCTTTAGTACGAATAATTTTTTCAATTGCCCAAAAATCCTTATCAGACTTATTTATTTTATTGAGTTCTTCGGTGTAAAATCTTCCTGTAATTTCCTTGCCGGAATGGTCTTGCAATGCATATGTAGGAGGGTTTGTTGGATAACGTTTGTAAATTCTAAACGTTTCTTCAGTCCATCCAGGAAGATAGCCTTTCTTAAAAACTTTCCTCGCTTTTGAAATCCTTACCACATCGTTAACTGCAAAGCGAAACTTGACTGGAGAGTCTATATTGTACAAGAATTTATATAAGCGAGGCTCATCAGCTTGTGTGACTTTGGCTGGCGCCATTCCATGACTTCGATGAACTGAATGGTTGTAAGTATCAACTATCAACGGTAAAATTTCTAAATATTTATAAGAATTTCGATATGTGAAAACACGATACATTTTATTTTGTAGTGTTCTGTGAGCTCTTTCCAAAATTGCACATTTTGCTTCACTTTTCGTTGAATAGTGATGGATATTATGTTTCTTGAACAGTGCACGAACTATGTTATTGTGATACTCTTTCCCAAAATCTGTTTGAAGATTTCTTGGCTTTGCCTCTTTGAACACTTTGTTGAACACCTTAGCAATCGTATGGGCTTTCTTGTCTTTAATGGGAATTGCTCTTAAATATCTTGACATAACATCTATAATTGTTAGGAGGTATCGATAACCATTGTTAAAGCGTGATAGTTTTTGTAGATCTACCAAATCACTTTGCCACAACTCGTTCACTCCGTATGCAATTGTTTTCCGTCTTTGGAATTTATAGCGAACAGGAAAATGAAGTGTATAAGTATCTTCTTCAGAGAGAAATTTTCTAACGCGACTTTTCTTTACACCGCTAGCTTCTGACAGTCTCTTGACACCTCCAAACGAACCAGGTTCCTTTGGATCATAGTATAGTTTTTTTAATCTTTCCACCTCTCCCAGTTTATGAGAGAAGGAGAAGTTTTGTTGTCTCTCTCTCGTATTCCTATTTCCGACCAATTTGTTCATTTTTGAGCTTCAGGTGAAGTATCAGTATTCGAGAGTTTCAATAATCTTTCCGCTTTTGTCAATCTCTTTGAATTAGAGTTCTCAGCGATATTTGGTGTTTCTGGCGAGAAGCCTGGTTCTTTATATTGTGGGTTTACTTGTGAGAGAAGTAGATGATCTCGAACATATTTATTGTGAATCCAGTCTAATGGTATGTTCGCGTCTAAAATTCCCTGAAGAAGAGTATTGAATCCTCGAGGCGGTTGTCTAGGAACTTTTTCATTCCTCATTAAATAACTGAACAAATCAATTCCATTACTTCTGTATTCTGGTTTCCCCTCTTTTTCCAATTTGTTTCTATCGTTAAATGTGTAACTCACTTCTCTCAGTTTTCTAAAATCGGTAAGATATACTTCTTTCTCGATTTCGGAACTGCATATGCTATGTATTTTGCAATCATATTCATTCTGGGAGGAACAGGTACAGATAGTTCTTCCTTCTGGGTTTCTAGTTCTTGTAATAATTCCTTCGGAATCTCAAACGGTTTTGGAGGAGGAGGAGGTTACATTAAACGATGATATTTCGGTATCCAGTGTGCTAATAGCTTAGCTTTCACATCATCAGGTGTTTCTTCTTCGTGCAATAACTTTGAAATTTGATCTTCAACTCTTATTTCAGGCTTGTTCAGCTGATAGTATTCTGAAACAAGCTCTTTTGGAACTAATGCCATTTCTCTAGCCATTCTTAAATTCGTTTTCCTATAGCTTTTCCTATTACACCTCCGATAAGACTCAAAACACCTGGAAGGATGAGAGGTAAAAATCCTCCTCTTTGGTTAACAGTTAATATCTTGCGTTTTCGAGCGATAGAAATGTTTTTGTCGGCTATCTGTCGAATGATTCGTTTATAACGACACAAATTTCGAACATTCAATCGGTTCGAGATATTCCCGTTTAATATGTTTTGACATATTTCACACAGTGTTTTTATCTGTTCGTTGGTGGCAGTCTTCAATATAGCATTTCGCTGTTTAGGACTCGCGGCGGATTAAATATGCAATAAATGTACATGTCGTTTAATTCTATTCATTTTTCTTCTGGCACATATACCCAATTTATACCGTTATGATCTGGAAAAATGGATTGTCGTAATCTTAATTCTTCATCCGTTGTTCTAAAGCAATCAACTAGTAAGAAGTGATATTTTTCCGATGTTGCCTTTTTATAGGCTTCCATAAAAAATTTGGAACGATTAGGAAACACTTGTCTTCCAAAACAAGCGATTTGCGACTGATCTCTGTTGTTTCGGAAAAGTATTATATAGTGAGCATTCAAACTAATATCCCTAGCAATTCTAATGCGGGGAAAAAGGTTTTGTGTTATTAAAATTATGCTGAAATTTTTATGATGAGATCCAACAGTAAACATTTGCGATATCTCAGGTGTTAAATTGTTCATAAGATCATCAAGAATCAAAAGATCAAAATGTTCATCTTCTGTTGGCAAACTTGCTATGAATTTAATATTTCTTTCTTCGTGAAACCAGGGTTGAAAGATTTTATAACACCATACAACTTTTTTTATCGGTGCTTCGTATACTTGCTCAGAAACAATTTTCCGCACTAAATGAGTTTTTCCGCTTTGACTGGGACCATTAATGATCATCGACGATGGAAATTTAAGTCGAAGCAACATGATCGGTAACAGGTCAACACATTTCGCAAACTTTTCTAAATTGTTTTTCTGTTAATTGAACTCCCACAATCTCAGGAATTGGATTCAATGTTTGGTTGGAGAAAAAATATCGCAAATCGAATATCTGTTCTTTATCTTTGAAGCAGATATGAAGAAAATTTTTTCTTCCTATATGCTTAGAAACGAAGCACGATGTGTTTGTGATATTCACTTTTTGAGATAGATCCGATGGTGTTTGCGCTTGCAAATAAATCAGAAAAATTATGTATTCTACAATTATAACACTTAGTAATATCACTGCATTAGATAAAATTTGTTTCGACATCTTTGTCTTTCGAAGCCGGCATTGAGAAACGAAATAATTTTGCTCCAAAAGTTTCATATACTTTTTCCACTTTATTCCGAAAACCAAAAATACGCTGTTTATATACTTTCTCGCAATTAAGTAAAAAATAAAAAATGAATAACAAAAAAATTTTAAAAAATAATTAAGGAAAATGTTCTGAAAAGAACAAAACCTATTCTTTAAAAATATAGGATGTAAATAAATTATATATTCCTAAATATCATTTTTTTTATCTACATGGGTAACAATTATATATTCTTTTGGAGAGTCTCTGGGGTTCGAACCTGTGATCTCTGTGCTTACTTAAAAAGAATCGATAGTTTAGAATCTTGCTTGTATTATGATTCTAAGCCATCGACTCTTGTTCAGAAAACGTATATAATAGTTTTTATCCTACAATAAAACTTTTTTTTTAAGTTTGCCACGCATTAAATTCATCTTCGTTGCATTTAATTTCTAGGTTAAGATTATCCCACTCGCACTTGTTTTTGAGAATTGTGTCAGTCTTGAATAATCATCAGAATTTTGGGCGTCGTAGCTATAATACAACATTTTTTCATCTTTAATGGAAGAGATGTGAAACCTAATAAGGCGTGTAGAAAAAAACTCCTACTGTCGACCAACGTATTATCCCACATAATCTTAATTAATTCGGATTCCAACTTCGCAAAAGTTTACAACTCGAAGTAGGCGTCAGACTTCGCCAGCGCATTTTTCCTCTCTAATGGAAGATACAAGAGATTTAGTAATGTGGGTAGAAAAACTCTCACTTTCGCGCATTTAAGTAAAATGTGTTTCATTTCCATCAGACAGTGTTATGGATAAGAAAACGTGGAGGCTAGGTAAGTAAAATTTTTTCCGATAAATATTTTAATTAGGGCTGATGTATTGAGTTAAGAAAAGCAATTATTCATAACGTAACACAACATTTT
>JAPDSC010069549.1:5548-15614 GCA_026290005.1 Latrodectus geometricus
AAATTAGACATACTCATTCAATTGAAATTGCGAAACATTTTTTCAGTTAATAGAAGAAATAAGAAGGGATTCTCAACATATATCGTTTTCTTCATTTTAAATGTAGTTTCAACTGTATTCGACATCTTACGTGTGAGGTATTTTAATGTGCTTTTAAAAAAATAATTTGAAAGAAAAATATTTAAAACTTATTTGGTTAGTTTTGGATTGAAACTTAAAACTTTGATTTTTTAATTAAAAAGATTATCAGAAATATAAAAAAGGGTAAAAATTTACTGTACGGTCGCTCTTGGCAACTTTTTCAAAAAAATTGCTAAAATTCTCGTCAACTTCGCCAAGTTAGTCAAGCAAGGTTTGAAAACAAAAGGAATATTCCAATTTTCATTGGTTGGCTTCCATTTTATCAGAATCTACTATTTTTCATTGATTGGAATTCCTCATCTGTAATTGGTCAGAATTGGTTGGGTGGCCAGAAAATGTTATTTATCGCCAACTTTAGAAAATAGCGCCAAGAGCGACCGTACAGTAAATCTGAGCCAAAAAAAGGATTGATCTTTTCATTTAACATGCAATTTTTACTCTATCCGAGATATTCGACTTTGGAAACTGATGAAGCTACTCAAGTAAACTTGCAAACATATTCCATTGAAGTAAATTAGATATTTCAGAAAGACCTTTTCCAATATGATTGTATCCTCTGTTAAATATTCAAATATTTAGACAAGTTCTCATTTAGGAATACTTAATCACAGTTGAATAAATAATGACAAGTAAATAATTTGTCAAGTAATTAATGACAAGTCTGTTATACAAATAATTGCAGTCACTTAAAGTCATATACCTAATTTTTGAGCAACTTTTGCTTTCTTGTTGAGTAATCATCTAAGCAAATTAAAATGAAGTTCTATGCACTTTTTGTTTAATTCAGTAGAGATAGAATGGTATTAATTTTTATACCGATATGTTTCCTTCAACCAAATTGCTGTCTCTGTTCTGAATTTTGTATTTTAAACGGATAGGGAAAAATAGTACTTCTTAAATTGTGAGAGAACACTAAATTTTTAGGAATTATTTCAAAAATTTTCTCTCTTAAATACTAATTAAATTAGTTTTCTACGACATTTTATAAATGTGCATTGTTTTCAAGGAATTAATTAATTGATGAAGCATTTTAGATTCATGACGAACTCAATCAGTTTTGTGGGCTCCATGGCTTCAACTGCAAAACGTGTATCTAAATTTCAAGAAAATATCGTGATTTGGAAATATAATTATATTTACGTTTTTTAACGATGTTATACATTTATATATTATTACATATTATATACACATTACATATTATATATTATTTAGCATTTTCCGTTACACACCTTTGCTTTGCAAGACAAATTCTCACGTATAGACATACTGAAAACGAATCAAATAGTATGTGGAACGCTGGAAGACTATGAAGTAACAACTTTTTTTATTCGCATTTCAAAGCACCGGTGTCGTAATGGTGAAACAGAAAGCGCGTTCACTGCAAATTTATTTCAAAATATAAAAAAAAAATTTTAACACTATTTTTAAAACTTTATTTTGTAAATGTAGAATGAGGAGAACCGATGCCATATAAATATTTACCCCGCCGCAAATTGTTATAAAAAGATAGTGATTTCATTAGTGGTTAAGGAATCATACTCCTTTATTCTTGAAGTCATCAAAATTCCAAAAAAAGACACCATGACGCACAAAATTTTACAAATAAGTCAAATCTCCATTTAATTATAGTTGTGATTTAAATTTACATTAATAATTGTTATTTAAATTAGTTATAAAAGTTATAATCAATATTTTGAATGAAATATTGTTTGTGTTTTAATTAAATTATTGAAGAATATCCCAGTATATATTTCAATTTATACTAGTAGAATTTTAGGAAATGTGCAGACATTCTGAAATTTGGTGTACAGATAGAATGAGAATTTTATTTACGTAAATAATTCAGTATATTATCGTATATATTCTTCATTAAATTACATATAATTTTTAACTAAGTATTTAATTATTCAAAATAATTTCTACAATAAATGTAAATCCCATAAAATAAAATATAAAGCATTTGTCAATTTCTAGTTAAATAATATTTTTGATAACATAAGAAGTTATTACCATTATTCCTTACCTTTGATAAAATGTTTACACGCTATAAAATTCAAACTAACAAATGCTTTGCTTAAAATACATTTGTATGATAATATGTTTAAAATTTTTATGTTAACAAAAATTTATTTAAATGATAAAGTTAAATAAAAATAAGAAGTTTTGTTTCGAGGTTTACAAAGGCTCCCTGATATAATTATGAATCTTAAACTTAATTTAATAATATACCAAGAGTTTCTAAAATTATTTTTAAAGCATCAGGAATTTAATAATAAAATATTAATTAATTTGACAGTATAGTTGATTATTTTGCTTATGTTTCCAAAAATCATTCAGCAGATAATAAAATTTGAAACATTTTGTTTAATTATGAATTAAGAAATCACTATTTAAAAAGAATACTTTTTTTAAGTAACACAAAAAAAATATTTTCTTTGGTTTTTCCAATATCATTAATTAGAAAGTTAAGCAGCCAAAAGATGGTAATATCAGTAACAATAGACTTCAATTTCAATTTTACCATAAATTTTAAATTAAGCACAAATTAATACTTTTCTGCTTAAGTAAGATGGTAAACTTAAAAAATATATACTGCCCATGGTAATTAATATTCCTTCTATTAAATGCCTTATAATTATCTAAAGTTATAAATTTTAAGCGGTGAATAACAAATTTTTTTTAAAAAAATAAGAAATTTTTGCCATGTTAAATCATTTTAATCAAATATGTTTTACAAATATTTTTCTTTTCGTAATTCTTATTATATTTAGGATTTAAATATTCTTAGCATGCTAAACAATTACTATTTATATTCAAATGTATTACACTTTAAAATACGCTGAAATTTCTAGTTTAAGAAAAAGAGACCAGATTTGCTTTTATGTTTTGTTGAATTCGTGGAAAGGAAACACAGGAAGCTCTTAACTCATTCATAGGTGAAAAGGCGCCAGGCAATTCAGCCAAGTACTTCAACTTCGACTTTCAACATAATGACATGCCGAACCACAATGGGCTTGGTTCAAAATTAATTCGTAAAGAGAGCCGATTAAATAAATATCTGATATGTTTGACTTTGAAGAGGCAATAAATAGAAGGGAAAAAAAGGAACCCATTCATTTCTGTTACCCTTGACGTCACACGGGTGACGTAGTGTTCCTATTTATTTTAAAGAGAAAGATTGGGAGAGAGCGGCAGAAATCCTTACAACTGCATCTTCGAAGTATCTGGAACGAATCCAAGTTTAGGTTTTGCCGGAAAAGTAAACTTCTGAAAAGAGAAAAAAAAAATGAAAATAAGAATAATCATTTGTAAAAGGATCGCCAATGTTAGAAGTAACGGAAGAGGAAAAATCCCTTTTCTTATCAATCGTGAGTGAGAAAGTGTCCTTTCTTTTAAGAAAAGGTCGTCTTGCAATGGAGCTTCCTGATTGGTCAATGGCCAGCACTGCGTATCCTTATATCAATAGGTTTCCAAACACCGTTCGAGTGTATTAAGATGTTCGATGAAAATGTTATCGATAATTGAGATTAAAAGCAATTGCTATCGAAAGGGTAACAGATGTTGATATGTTATTCGTTTAAATTAAAGACGAGTGATTTATAGGTGTAGGTGTATACTGTATGATCAATGACTGATGGATATGATATCCCTTTGAAATACTTGTTAGAATTATCTGTACACAGTCTTTTTTTTTTACAGTACATTTTTATTCGCCACTTAATGTATAAAGCAATGTAACCTTTCTATAATAATCTTTAAGAAAATCTTTAGGAAATTAGTTTGATAAAATAAGAAAAATTTTGTTTTGAAACCAAATTTTGAAAATTTTAGAAAAAAAATTAATCTAAGCTGCATAAACTACCTAATTTTTATTTATATATTCAAACTTAGTTTATATTTATTTTATTTGAGATTAATGAAACAAACATCTTTCGAGATTTAATTTTGCCAATCGCTTAATTAAATTTAAAAGTATACTTTCAAAAGATAATCTGTGTGTTTTGTAAAGAGCAATTCTTTGATAGATTTCTCAATTTTTGAAATAAATTTTAAGACTTAAAAACATTTTAAAAAAATGCTCCTGGAAAAATATGTTTTAAATTTGAAATTTTAAAATTAGTTTTTAATTTAATCCTTTAAAATTCTAAAATTTATGTAAATTAATTTTATTCCCTAACAATTATAAAATTAATGCTAATTTAAAACTACATCTTAAGAATCCTAAAATGGATCTAAAGTTAATTCATACTTCTGAATTCTAAAATTAATTTTAATTTTAATCCAGAATTAAAACTTAAAAACATAATTTGTTTAAATTCTAGCATTAATAGTGATTCTACTATTAGTAATAATGATAAATTAGATTTAAAATTGATTATAGTAAACTATAAAGTAATTAATTATAGTAAACTATAAAGAGTGTGGAAATAAAAAGCTAGAAAAGTGAAATGAATTTTAAAATTGTTAGTACTGATATAAAATTAAAATTTTACATCACAAGAAAATATTTTATTTTTAAAAAGTTATTGTAAATGGTGAACGTGCTGTAATGACAAATAAAAAAGATTTTTACTATTGCCGATATTAATATTTTTTAATATTAAATAGCGCTATAAGCAGAAAGTCTCTATAGCTTTTAAAATACACATATAATAGTAAAATGTAATATAATTTTATTACAATCCAGATTTAATGTATGCAAACACGTCCCCCCCACACACACATTTTTCATTGTAGAAAGATTTTTTGTGTACTCAAGTAGACAAATGAAGACATAACTAAAAAGACATCAAAATGTAAAAATAGAAAAATTTAAAAATAATTAAAATATAATTTTAAAGGGAATTAACGTAAATTAATAACTATAAACATCTTTGAATGAAATCCCAAAACATTACTTAATAAAAAAATTCATTTTCTGTATTCTTAAAAATGGTTATTTTGATGTAAGCATTTTTAATAAATTATTGATTTGGTATGAATCTATCTGAAGGTCTTGTCACCATAATTCATTAGATATCACTGTAAAATGGTAAGGAATTGTGTAAATTTATATTTTACAGTTGAATATTTCTTGAAAATATTCGAAAATTACTACAAGATTGTATGGCAGTTATGGATATTTTTTTATGTGGCTTGCGTAATGTTCATTAAAACTCTAAGCTAAATATTATAAATCATTTTAGTTTTTTTTTTTAAATTAAATCATAACATTTTCCACTCAAATTATATTTTTTCTCATCTTTATTAACTGGTATATGATACGTCTTATCTTTCTCTTAAAATATTACCGTTTAGATAGATTTAAATTCATAATTGTTTTGTCCTAAAATAATTTTTAATTATTACTTTTTTTAATTATTCGTAATTTTTGCTTTTAATATTTTAAACACAAAATTTAAAACACAGGATCAATAAATGTTAAAATATAGCATCTTTGAAACTATCTAAAACTTATTAGCGTTGCTTCAGAAGCTTTTAAAAAGATCCCCTTTACAGATATGCAGAAGTTTGAATGGATAAGTTGCACCATGTGTGGACTAAATAACTTTTTAGCCCATAACAAATACAAGTTGAAAATTATGTATCGGTCTTAATGTTTTGGTGGAATTTGAATCCGTATGTAAATTTCAAAAAGCTATAAGAAAAAGTTTTCGTTTTACTTCTGAAGACAAAATTCGATTCAAATTTTGTTCTTTTTTTTAGATATACTAAAAGAAACATTAGCGAGACTTTTTCTTGTTGAGTAGAGTAGTTTTAAGCCTTTGGTTTTGGTAATGCTCATGGGTTATGCTCATAGAGTAATAAAAGAACATATACAATGACCAAAACCTTGAGTCTCAGAGATTTTGTAAAAGTAAGTTATTTTTCAAATGATGACAAAATTGTGTAACTCTCAATGTTTTAAGTTATAAAAAATTCAAGTAATATTTATTTTTAAATTAAAATCCTATAAGCATATGAAATAATTATTTCATGTGACAAAAATTATAATCAAACACTTTTGAAATGTTAAAAATATAATTTCTGATAACAAATATATTTAATAAAACAGAGATTAAAAGAAATTAATATATAAAATTTAATAATTTATAAAAATAAAATGTGATTAGCCTACAATAATTATACATTAATTAGAGGAGAAGAATAGAATGTGCTTAGAAATCTGTAAATAATATATATATTAAAATGTTCGGTATATTTTAAAAAGGCTTGAACCGAAGACATTCTTGGAATCTTTTTCTCGTGCAAAAATTGACTGTTAGATTTATAATTCTTATTACAATACTTATTAAATACATACTATAAAAGTTAAATAAATAAAATTTGTATTTAAAATTTTCTTCTTTAATTTTTTTTTAATTTATCATGTTTTGGTAACTATTTTTATCAGCCTATAATATTAATACGAGAACTGTGGATGCTTCTAATCAGAACTATATTAATAAAAACTGCAAACCTTTTTGCTTATTTATATATTACTCAACTATCACTTTTTGCACATGAATTCTAATTTGACATGAATGTACAAATTAAAGTATAATCGAACCACTGCAAAGAATCATACCAAAATCTATTGGAAAACATGATTTTTTTATTCAATGTCAACAAATTAAGAGCTGTTAAAGATAAATATTATACGTAAATAAATTAGCAAATGAATTTTAAGGAAAATTGATAGCACGTGTTTATTTATGATTTCGTAAACGTATCGAAAGGAGAAATACCAAAAGCTTATGAACAACTGAAAAGGATTATTAATTCATAAAATATAAAGTATCATAGAGTTCTATCAATTTTAATTAGCTTTATAAAGTTTCCTCATTATTTGAATGCAGAAATTTGATAATACTTTTAATTTTTGGCTCTTTATAAGCTTTCAGTTTATAATTAATCTGTGTGTGTGAAATAAAATTTATTTCATTTAAAATATTTTTATATTTTTCCATTGTACGTATGCTTCTGTGTTGGAGAAAATATTAGCGGTTCGTAATGACTAAGGGCACCGTGTATATATATATATATATATATATATATATATATATTTGTCCAAATTGTTTTATATTTAAAATTACATTTTTTTTTTCAATTACACATTTTTTTTCAATTACACATTTTTTTTTTCAATTGCAAATTTACAGTTTCGATTTCATAAGTTTTCGAATACCCAGGATTTCTTAATTTTACTATAAGATTTACTATAATGAAGATCAAAGTATTATTTTAAATAGAAAATGCAATTATATAATTGATATTTTGTAAAATTAAACCAAAATGATGTACATGCGTAGCTGAAAATGTTTTTATATTAAATTATTTTTAAACATATTTCATTTCTAAATTCGTGAGATATTCTATGTTAAATTATTAAATATATAAATGTATAATTAAGCTTATATTTAAAACATTTAAGGATGGTTTTGAAAAAAAGAAAGGAAAATGAAGCTTACACATTGCTTAGTGAATTATTTTTTGACAGACAAAATATAGAAATTTCTAAAAAAGTTAATATGTATATGGGCAAAAATTATTATGTATTTTCTTATAACTGAATTTTTCTCATACAAATTATAATTTAATTTAATTTAGGCTGCTTGTAATTCCAAATTTGTGAGATGTTTTTAATTAAACAAGAGCATAAAAGTATCGTAAATATTACCTTAGAGAATTTTTTAATCAATTTGGACAGCGAAGAAAACATCAAAGTTTATAAGTTACTCAATTGGTTACTTTCTTTAAGAGAGACAAATAAGTTTCTGAAAAAATTAGCATAAATATTTGAAGCTGCTTTAATGTTCCTCAATTATTGAATTATTTAACTATCCAGTTTTCGATGATGATTATTTCAATAACTTTAAACCGTTATTATTTCTAAGTTTGTTTAATATTTTAATAAAAAATAGCATTTCTTAGAAATATTATTTAAAGCATGGTAACTGAAAGAAAATTATACAATCGTGGACGTATTACCAAAAACACAATTTTCGAATGGTTTTGGAAAGCAAAGAAAATACTCAAGTTTGCAAATTGCTTATGTAGTCGGTTATTTTTCTTTCAAAGAGGCAAATATACATATGTCTAAAATTTTTTAATGTATGCCCAAAAATTATTTGTATTATCTTATTATTAAAACAATTTTCTCAATGATTTATACTTTAAATTACATTTCCATATTTAAACTACTTTAAGCCTTTTACATTTACATTTTTCTAGACACTTGAAAGGAAATTATATAAATAAAAACATGCGTTCTTAGACATATTACTTAAAAATACATGCTTATGGGTTTAGAAAAGAAAACAAATGTATAAGTTAACAAATAATTTATTTGCTTAGTTACAATTTTACAAAAAGTCAATGTACACATCCTTCAAAAAATTCTTACTAATAAGAATGATTTGTATTGCAAACGGATCCTGCTTTTCTTAAGAAAATAAAGCGGTTTGTTATTCTTGCAAGTTTCTGTCTCGTTCTTTATATTTACTGAAGTCAATCAGTTTTATTTTAGTCTAGATTTGAAGTTTCTTCAAGTAAAAGACTTATCATACAAGAGGATTATTCTATCCCGGTAGAATTTTTTATTCCATAATTGAATTTTCACGAGCATAAGTTTGAGCGAAATTTCTGAGGACGCATTTTATTTTCCTAACTGCTATCTCATATTTTTTCCGAAGCAAAAGTTGTTCGATATTTTTAAAATTTTCAATACTTTCATTTTTTATGAAATGAATAACTATTTAAAATAATATATATGTATTTATACAAGAAATCATTATATATATTAATGTGATTCTTTTGAAAAAAACAGTGTAAAAATAAAACTTCCTTTTCAAATGCATAATAGTTGGCACAATATAATTTAATAGAATACCTACAATCATATATTTATAGATATGTTTCTTTAATATCTTTGCCTATTGCAAATAACTACCAAACCTATATAAATTACAAATTTTTACTTAAACTTTTCGCTGCCTTATACATATAAAGAGATAATCAATTTGCAACATTAAGAATTCCCAACGATACACATATACAATAATTAATAAGTAATGACATTATAATTTTACTAAAAAAGAATGCATATTTTCTATTTTTGAAAAATACCGTAAAAATAGGAAAAGTAGATTCTTTAGTATGCAAAAAATATACTACACTTCAATATCTATTAGACCAATTTCTTTTTAATCTGGGCTCATAAATAATTTTGAACATGGATGTAAAAATTTAAATAAATCAATATTAAATTTTCTCTCTTACACAGTTGAATTTTGGAAATATTTATTTAAATATCATATACTGAACTAATGATTTTTTCAACGACATATTTCACTGAAGTTTAAATAACTGACATTTTCAAAGTTTAATGTCCTTAACCAATCACATATGAGACATTAAAATCTTTATTTTAAATATAATTAGATTTAAGTGACCTATTCGAAAATAATATTTTCGTAAGATCCATGTTAGATTCTGCTCACAAAATATGAAATAAAAATATTCAACACCACGAAGCAGTTCATATCAGTGTTTATTCATTTTTCAGACAATTATGCTTTAAAGAAATTATCTGAAGTTATTAAGTTTTATGGAAAACTATTAAATTTATTTTCTAACGACTGTTGCGACTTACAGTGAAGAAAATGTTTGTATACTTCGCAATTTGTAAGCATTTCGGAGACACGGTTGCAGTTCAAAATATTCTTAATTACTAAAAGTAAATATTTATACGAGTCTCTTGTAAATGTATAAATATTTGACGACTTATATTATAAAGCATCCTTTTATTATAATTTATAAATTCCAATCTCTTGAGAATATTTTAAAATTAATTTAAAAATATAATTATAACTCTTCAAAGAAAATGATTTCTTTTCATATATATATATATATATATATATATATATATATATATATATATATA
>JAPDSC010069553.1:0-15121 GCA_026290005.1 Latrodectus geometricus
GGAATAACCTAAGGAACCAAGCCATCAGAAAGAGCTAGTATTTCGGTACGAGAGCTCACTGCGGTTAGACAGTACTCTTCGGATTATCAGATCCTCAGTCACTGATGAACAACTGGAGATGGATGTTGTGCTTCTACAAACATGTATGTCGAGGTGGGTGCTTGGGAGTTTTCCCCTTTTGAGATAATATGGCCCACTATTTATGAAAAGTTTTTTTCAGCAGGTTATTGACGTGAAGGATATTAAAACTCTCATTACGCCATTTAGTAGTTACGGTCCACTATGCAGCGTCAAAGTGTTTTGACTCGGAGATTGTTTTCAACGTAGCTTAGTCGGAATTTATACGCAGCTTACAGAAATTTTTGATTAAATATGCAATACCTGCAATAGACATGTATTGTTCAGTCCTTCCTGATTGTGCTTTGCAGCTTAGTCCATTATGATTAACGCAACCCAACTGTCAGTTAGATGGTTAACGCATTCTTACTTTCGATAGAAACTCGTGATTTCGATTAATTCGGAGTCTACTTTAAATTGAAGGTCTTGGTTAACTGCCCTTGGAAAATCTTTAGATAATATATACTCAATAAACAATCATTTAACATATACTCAACAGCAGTTTATCGCTAAAAGAATGAGTATGTAAATGACACGATTTTTTTGTTAGAATTCAGTATGATGGCGTTTTGTAAAACTATTTCTGAAATACTGAAACTTACAACAAACTATGACAAAACCCATTTGATTGAACATGTAAAGGCAGTGAAATATTAACTTCATTTTGGTTATGGTTCGGCGATTTGGACTTCGTACGGTGATATCGCATGTCGCAGAAACTCGTCTATAAAAATAAACTCATCGCTGTAACATGTCTCTTATCCTATATAAGTGTGATGCTCTTGCCCTTACAAGATTCACTACTCTAGGTAATCCATATCCTGAAGAGTTACACCTAAACTCCATTGAGGGCCTATCGATATAAACAAAGTAGGTGACCAAAGACAATGGAACTAGGTAAAAATTGGGTTTGGAGCATGGTACAAAATGCAACAATGCAGAGGTGCCACATATCTGACAAGCTCAAGAAGAAGAAGAAGATGTCTTTTGTTCCTTTCTTGATTGTTTTTAAACATTGCCAAATAACTATACAATTAGAATTCTGCATTGAAAGTTTTAACTTTGAATGGAAATCGGAATCAGTTTGATTTTAATTAGTTTGACGCATTAATTTCGCTTTTTTTTTATGTTAGCTAATAATTTCTGAAGATATTTTTGGTATTCATTGCCAAATAATTTTGACGAAATAAGGAAAACAAAATGTATAAAGATGGTTTTTAGTTTTATGGTAGCTGGGATTTTTAAATTTTGAGGTCCAAGATTGATATAAAAACATTTTTAACAGTTTGGAAATATCATTTCTTTTAAAAAATTTTTATTCAATTTTAACTACTTTTATAAAGATATCTATCCTAAGCATCTGGAAGTGTATAATTATAGAATATTTATTAATTTTCAAGAATTAGAAAATTGCTCTTTTATGGATTAGAAATTAAAAAAAAATAAATAAATAAAATGTTCGACTAAGGAATGGAATTGACTCATTTTAATTTATAAAAAAGCAGTGGTGTAGCGAGCATAACTGGAGTCTAGATACAAAACCATTTTAGCGCCTACCTGTTAAAAATATGTAAAAAATATTATATATTTAACTGTATGTTATGTACAATATGTTTGTAAGAAGAATATATCAGCATGCAATACCTAATTTAAAATATTCTCAAATATAGATTTTTTTAGAAAATCAAATTGGAGGAGGGGCTATAAATTTTATACAAATTAAAAAATTCAAAACTAGAACATTGAATTTCAAATTTATTGAATTTAAAATCTAAATTCATTGAATTTAGAATTAATTGAAAATATGTTATTAATTTTGTAATTGCTTTAAAAAGAGATTTTTAAAAAATAGAAAAGAAATTAGTCTATATTTAAATAAGTATATAAATGTATTTATTAACTATAAATATATAAAATTATATACAATAGATTAATATAAATAATTAACATATTTCATATATTTTTTTAACGTTTAATGAAACAGATTTATTGATTACTCCATCGAATTTGATCATATAATTTTTCTCTTTCCACATTCAAATAATGCAAGTTAGTTAGGCAATTTTGTCCCATCGTTGATCTTAGCTAAAATCAATTTGAATTCATTAAATGAACTACGCACGAACTTTAGATTTCGATTCTTCTGGAACGTTTTCATTAATAAATGCTTTTTTTTTTCTCGACAAGAAAAATAATTAATCCCAACTCTAAATTATTCATAATTTTAACGGTCAACAGTCTATATACGAATCATTTCGTTAAAAAGTTTATATTTTAAGTTTGAATTTCCATTATTCTTTTGGGTTGGCTTTTAGCTTCTAAATGCACCTTTCTTGAAACTGCTATTTCATCTAAATCGAGATTTAAGAAATATTTTTTCCATTTCTTCTATCATTACTGATAATGGTAAGGAATTCTCTAGGAGTTACCTCCAGTGATGTTGTCGAGCCGGAACGCTCCGGAACGTCGTTCAGATACTTCCTTTTTGGACAGGAACGCGTTCCGGAACTAAAGATTATTTCTGATAACGAGAATTGGCATTAAAAAAATTAAAAAGAATTGCTGATTTTTTTTTCTAATTTTTGACGAATTTTTATTTGTATTATTATAAACAAGGGTTTGAACCGAACCCGAACCAATACAATGCAATAATAAGATTAATAAGTACTACTGTTAGCAAAATATTCTATGCACGCTACCTATGCTACCTAAGTCAACATAATCCTATTTGGAATATTTTATAAAAACCATTAGTGTTTTCATGTACTGTTAAAAATATTTATGCAATATAGTTTGAGTATCTACTATGCGTATTTTATAATTTGTTAACTAATTTTTATTAAACGTGCCTATTATTGTAATAAACATATATATATGTGTGTACATATACACAAAATGGGTTTCGTAATGATTTTCGTTTCCTTTCCTTTTTATGCTATATACAGGGCCGATCCTGGCGACAGGCGAAAACTGGGGGAATCTCCCCCCCCCCCCTTTGTCAAACTTGGGACATGAGACCTAAAAAAAAACCGTCGCCTACAGGATTATCATGGAAAATCCCCCCCCCCCCCCGTTGTTAAATTTGGGACATGAGACAGCACAGAGCGGCCGCCTAGATCGGTTCTGTTTATATAATTATATATACGCGTTCCAGTAAAAAAAAATTAGCACAGCACCACTGGTTACCTCATCATAATTTTTACTGCCAAAATTAATTTTTGTAATCCCAAAACTCGAATCTCGGAATCAGGCTTGATAAGCTTCCCCCTCTCCAAAAAAAAGTTCAACTGCTTTACCTTTGAAAATTAAATCCAAAATCAAACTAAATATAGAACATTCGAAAATCGCGAAGAAGAAATATTAATAAAAACTCAACACAATAAAATGAAAAACATTTTCGAAATAAATATATGTGATTCATAAGAGATCTAAAATTTAACCATGATGCACAGTATTACTTAAATATTATCATAAATTTTTACTAAAATTACTATTCTTATATCACCCAAATTCAGAGAAAAAAACCTTATTCTATCAAAAGTAATACGAGAAAAAAGCTCACAATTTTTAATTACAAACAATGAAATTCATAAAAATTGAGGTCAACAGTTTCAACGGTATCATCACTAAAGAGTAACGATGACTGATAATAAATACATAAAAATAAGAAAATTAAAATTAGTAGCTCTAATATTTGTCAAATAAATGTTAGAGACAGCTCTTTAATAATTAATTATTTAGACAATATTCTTTAAGAAATAAGCACAAACACCAGTTAAAGATATGAATATAAATCAACAAGCATGGACATAGCAGATATTACTATACATCTATAATGTTTTACAAATATTATTAATCATTATTTCAATGATTAATTTACTTAATTCATTACTTTTAAAATTTTTTATAATGATGGCTACTAGAATGTTTCACCTTTATTAACACAACTAAAAGGCGGGAACTGATGGCACCTTATATATATAGTGCGGCACTGAGTGGGTGGGTCTTTATAATTTAGAAGCAGAAGACTGTCAGATTTGGCCTTCTCCTCCAGAGGTATCATTTTACATGGAGGACATTGCGACCACGATATATTTAACGTTCCCTACCACTATTAGCGAATACGGCGGATCTTCGATTGGATCGGGATTAGAACTCACTACCTTTGGGCCTTAACAAACCATGTCGCCATGCATATTCCAACTAAACTAAGAAGAAATGCAATTACGCTTGAATTAAATTATTGAAAATTGAAAATATAAATAATTTCTCTGGAATTAAAGTTATATTTCTGAATATTACTGGCATAAATTTTGAAATTATGAAAAATAAAATTTTTAAAAAATAATTTGTAAACAAGACAACAAAAAAAAATATTGTTGTTGCTTATCCCCCTGGTGCAGGAAGGATCCCACACCAGATCCAGAAGATCTGGCATAGGGTAGTATGCAGCTTCTTTTTTGGAGAGGAACCACAAGGGCAGAAGACTGACTTGACCTCTGAACACACATGCCATAGGTATCCGCTTATAGGCTAGGCTATGACGGAAATTCAAAGCATTAGCAGCTAATACTTTTCCATCTTGAGGTAGAAAGTCATGAAGTAGAGAAAACGATGATGCGTAGGAGGAGTCTGTGGTAATTCAGAAACAAGAGAAGAGAGGAGGAGAGGGAGCGGCCGCAAGGCGAGCGCTCATTTTTCGAAGGCTTCAATCCTTCGGGAGAAGGAATGAAAAGTCGGAATTAATAAGAAAACAAATAAAAACAGCTTTACAGGGGCTAAGGCGCTTGAAAAGTGCTTACATGTAAAATAAGGCAATACAATTTCTGGTTAAGAGAATAACTAGAAAAGGTCCTGAATAAAATATACAAAGAATAAATCCTGATTAAATAAATGAATACAAAAACAATCTAGACTAAATATAAGAAATTGAACAATATTTACAATTTATAAACAAATTAAATAAAAGAAGTATTTACAATTTGCGTTTAGATCGATTCGATCAAATAGCGTCACAAAGAAAATGTGCAGCTATGGGTCTAATTTTGATGTCTTCTATGTTATTTTCACACTTGAAAATCACATTGAAATTTGCTTCACTACAGTTTTCTGCTTTGTTGAAGAAACTGATATTTAATTTTGCAATATGTTGAGATAAGGTGTCCAGTTTTAGATCTTTCAAGATTGCATTATTTTTTATGCAAAAAGGAGCTCCGTGCATGTTTCGTAGCATCTTGTTTTGGAAAGTATCAAGAAGTTTGAGGGTGGCGGTATCAACGGAGCACCCAGCAGGGGATGCATATGTGATGATGGGTCTGATTTTTGCGGCGTAGATAAGTTTCTTTTATTTGACGCTGAGTGTACTAAATTTGCCAAGAATTGGTCTTAGGCTGAAGAATGCCGCTCTTGCTTTTTGTAGTTTGTTTTTCACACGCGGCTTCCATGAAAGGTTTTCATTAATATTGAGGCCGAGATATGTTGCGTTTTTGACAATGGGGATTTTCTTGTCATTCATGTATAGTGCATATTTTCTTTTATAGGCGGTTCCGGGAAGTTTGATAATGAGGAGATTGGATTTGTCAGCATTTATAACTATTTCCCATCTTGTACACCAATTTTCTATTCTTGTAATTTTTGCTTGTAATTTTTTAATACCCAGGTCCACAGAATTGGATTTTTGTACGATTCCGGTGTCATCGGCATAGTAGGCTGTAATGCTGTTGTAGTCTACTTTAATTATGGGGAAGTCGACTGTGTAGAAGAGATATAATATTTTGCCTAAAAGGCTTCATTATGGCAAGCCAGTTTCAATTTGCCTAGGGGTAGAGTAGATTTTGTTGATGCGAATATTAAATGATCTGTTGGATAAATAATTTTGTATGAGTAGGATGATATTGTGATTAAGTTTTAATTTTACAAGTTTGTAAATTAGACCATCGTGTCATAGCCTGTCAAATACTTTCGAAATGTCAAGAATAACGAAAGCGGATTTTTCTTTGTTGCGTATACCTCTTCCAATAAATTCGAGTATTCTGTATTATTGTTTCGTTGTGCATACATTTTTTTCTAAATCCGTACTGCTCATTTGGGAGAAGGCTAAGATATTTTTTATTTCTATTATAAATAATTTTTTCAAATAATTTTAATAGTGAGGAGAGAAGGCTAATAGGTCTGTAGTTGTTGGGCATTGCGAGGTCCTTTCCAGGTTTAGGAATCATGATGATGCGATTGCTTCTTTCCATGGAGGAGAGAAATAATTTTTTTAAGGCAAAAGTTGAAAATTTTGGTGATTTCTTGAATAATGTTGGCAGGGAGATTTTTAATCATTTTGTTGTTGATGGTGTCTTTTCCGGGAGCTTTGCGGTTGTTTAGTTTGGAGATGACTTCAGTGTTGGTCGGCGGTTCGATACCTTCGCAGCTGGGATTTTCATTTTTTAATCTTCTGGCTTTTATTCGAACAGTTTCTTCGAAGTTGTAATCAGAATCGGTGTTGTTGAGTCGAAACTGTTTCTTCATTGAGTCCGCTAAAGCCCCCGCCTTCTCGACTTCAATGTATACAAGACCTCTTTCACCGCGCAGGGGTTTGCAGGTTCGTGTCTTGCTCTTCAGACTTTTAGTCATTTTCCAGATGGAGTTATCGTTGGTATCGAGAGATGTGATATGTTCTTCCCATTTAGTTGTTTTGTGTTTATTTACTTAATTTTTAATTTGTCTATTGAATGCTTTGACTTTTCCGGGAGGTTGAAAGTTTTCTTATATTTTTTACGGGTTCTATTTCTCTCCTTGATGAGTTCTTTAATTTCTTTTTTGGTAATATGTAGAAATTATCAAGTCTTTTGCGTTCTTCGTTTACCTGCAATTATAAATGACAAATTTTGTGTTCAGTAATAAAATAGATCTCTGCGTTGTTATTTTAATAACTTGTGTTTTTTTTTTCCACTTTTTCTTTCTTTCTCTTTTTTTTATTTATTTATTTGCAAATTATGAAGGAATACCTCTTTCATTTTTGCATGTTAGGTCCAATATGTAAACACATCGACTTGTGATATTACATTTTTTCTTTATTATTACATATTACCTTCTCACATGGATTCTCTATGAACCTGTCTTTTGATCTCTTTATGGTCGACACTTAGACTTAAACAGAAAAATTAATCCTTTTTTTATATAATCTTTTTATCACATAAATCATCCTTTTCTTATATATTCCTTTTCTTATATCTTTTTTTCCTTGTCTCTTGTCCCTTTGACACCACTTAATTGACATAATAGTGGCCTTAGGCTGATGCGGGACCTTATCTTTACTGCAGTTTAAGAGGGTTTAAGACCAAGAGATCACTCTCAAAATCAAGACTATTAAGAAATGCTCAAAGATACATCTGAATATAGTTGTCTCTCCCCCACCATTAAAACCGTCAGATGTGCATTTTCTCAGAACCCAGATGATACAGGGTAATTATAATAACCCCTCACGACATATTGATTTATTAGGGCGCAGACTACAAAATCTGAAACTTCTTTCAGATCTCGCTGACATTCCTAATTTATTCATTAAGTTTTGGATATTATCCAAGATATATCCAAAAATCAGATACTGATCACCTGAATGTCCAGAAAACATCTTATAATAACATACGCGCAGATTCTGTAATATTATAGTTTAGGCTAAGTTTTAAGAAATCGCAGTTTTAGATTTTTATCATAAAGGGGTTAATATTTTAGAACCTTTTAGAGACTTCAATATATGTTTCCTGTGCGTCATGTTATTAATTAAGATTTCTTTTCATAATATACAGAAAGTAATCAATTTTATTTAAAATATTTATGCACGGGATTATAAAATAATCTTAGTTGTAGCAGAGTTATAATTCGATAATACGTGTCTAATTCGAAAGTGTTTACTAAAGTTAAAATGATACTATCACTTCTAAGGAATCTGTAGATTTAAAGAAATTTATTGAATTGATTCATTGTATATAAAAATAATAAAGTATTGACGGCTAAAAAAAATCAAAGCGCGCATTAGCACGGTGGCCGTCATAACCGTCGATCTTCCGATTAATTGATTTTTCAATAAATGGAAATTATTTCAAAATTGAGAAGTGAAATTATTAATGCTCCTAAGATATTAATTGTTACAGAGTTTGATAAATCACCTTTTTATAGGGACTAATGATGAAGGGTTTTCTCCATCATCAGTTTCAGAAAATAAATTTAACTGATTAATTTTCAAAAAAAATTTTTTTCCAATAAATTTCTTTCTTTAAACTCTGCAAATGTTTAGCTTCTTATTCCCCCCCAAAAAAAATAAATAAAGCAATATTCAGCTCTCATTTTTGTGCTAGGTTAACCTAGGAATTCCTTCTTCCACGATAGAAATATGTTAAAAATAAGAAAGGAAACAAACGCATCACGATCCTTTAGACAAGTGTATTCGAATGGCAGCCATTGGCTGTTATTCCAAAGAAACCTGTTGATGAAAAGAAATAACGATCATTCTCGTCGAAGGTTATAATTAGGAAGAAAAAATGTAATATTACATTTGCCATTTATTACTAACTATACTTCAATTTCTTTGTTACGAATAATTCATATTCTATTTATCATATTCAGTTTAATTTATAAAACGGCTTTGACTCGTGTGTATGTGTGGTTGATCGTAAATACTTCAGAATTAATTTTAATTTGCTGAACGAATGTTCACATCTTGCAATGGATGTAGAAATAGTTATGAGTATTTGTGTGAATGTGTGGCAATTCTCATATATGGGGGAAAACATCTTCACCGTATGAAATTTGGATGGTTAGAAGTTCTAATGAAGTTTTAAGTTTAATTTCTTTTTATTATTAAAGGTATTATTTATTTATTATATTATAAAAGGTAATTTTTTGCCAAAACTGATACACTGTGGATTCATTTTTCAAGTTTTTTCATTTTTCAAGATTCAAATTTTTATTAGGAATCAAAGGTATTTAGATGAAAAATATTTTTTAACTTTTATATGGCAAAATTTTATTTAGAGTAATTTTCTTAATCGATATTCTTAGTAGTGAAAATTTTCTTATAAGATATTGAAAAATATTTTATTTTTAAAATAGGAGCTAATTTTTATTAAAATCAAAATTTATTTCCATAATTAATCATTTTTGAAGTACTGTTGATGAAATAGCATAATTTATTTTCTTTCAATGTAGATTCATTTTAAGACAATCCTGATTTTTAAAATTTTACAATACAGAATGAGAAATGTGCCTAATTTCTTCCTAATTTTCTACGAGGGATTTTTTCAAGTTAAAAGATATTTCTTAAAGATAAATTGGATTAATTAATTAAATTTTATTATGTATAATTAAGCATACATAAAAGACAAAAAAAAAACATTTAAAAAAAGAAAAAAAATACATTTATAGATATTTCACCATTTGAAAAAAGAATTTTTTAATGTAAAGTATTAATGTAAAGCCAATGAAAATTATATGTCAAATAAACACTATTTCCCCGAATAAAAACATTTAAATATTAAATAATATTACATGAATAGTTTTTTAAGTAATGAGTAATTTGATGTTTAGTTTTCAAAAACCCAACAAGCATGCTAATAAATATTTAAACTGACAAAAAAACGTATTAAATATTCGGATCAAAAGAATACAAGTAGTAGAGAAAAATATAACTTATTGCAATAATATTTTTTATGTCGAAACTTCAGATTTTCAAAAATTTAAATTTTCGTTTCCGACGAAGCGATGTTTGGGAAGAAATGAAGACTAACTATGTGAACTGTTAAAAGGAAAGAAAACCATGTGTTTTCCTAGAATTTGGAGATAATTAGTTCTCGATCCCCGCCATTTCGATTCCAGGAAGACAATCTCCAGGAGGTGTTGACACTGTATACTACAATGCTATTTTGAGAAAAATTTCCCCCCTTTCGTTCAAAGTCAGTCTGCTGCAAGGCACGTTATTTTGGACAAAGGGGACAACTAATGGGAAACGCGTTTTCAGCAAGAATTTTCTCATGAGTACAAGGCCACTAGACTTAAAAGGCTACAATAATGGTTGTGATCATAATAACACTCTATAGGTATTTTTTTTTTTTAAATATTAGGCTGGGGAAAAAGAAATCCATTATTTTTACGTGAACTTTTTGTAACTTCTTTCAGATTTTCTTTGTAAAAAGGTTTAAAACAGTTTTCATGTAGATTTTTAGGTTTTGTGCGAAGCTACGACTGCTGACATGCTGTCAAGTTTGATAATTTTTGATATTTTATAAACATTCTCGACGATGTTGTATCCATGCGAGGTGCATCTTTAGCATCCAAATACCCAAACGGAATCGACGAAACCAAAATTGTGCGTAACTGGTTGTTACAGTCATATATAGGACGATAAACACCTTTCACAATTTTAGCCACCTGGTTAGCATTTTCGCCATTATAAAAGAAAAACTAAAATGTATCGAATTTTCTGTTTGTTGTCTTCTATTTTTAAAACCTTGTACTCATAACTGAATGAATCAAACAAAAAACCGCAAGAGAATATTTTAGTGTCAAATGTCACCTTTCCAATGAGCATACATTTGAAATTGTTTGATCGATACCTCACGAGATAGCGATCACTACAGACGTCTACCGAAAAAATAATGGATAACTTTTTCCCCATCCTAATATATTTTTATTTATTTTGAGATGATGAATAATAATTTCACCCAGAGTCTCAATAACAACTGAAATTGATCTTTCTATATCGCTTCTTGATAACTTAAAAAAATCAGATTTGAATGATTTTTCTCTGATGTTTACAAGTTTTCATTTATCTTATAAATTTCATTAATCTTACAAGTTTCCATTAATAAATAATATTTCAGTTTTATGAAAAAAATCATTAATACTAACGAAATATTGCTTGTGAAATAAAATAAAAAGAATTTACTATTTATCAAGCTTTTGTATTTTAGTAAAAATAACTTTATGGTTTATTTTTTTCAGTTTAACTATATTTGACATTTCTTCTGAAATCGCTCTCTCTTTTTTCTCTTTATACAAATTATTTTTTCATTTATTAAAAATGTTCTTAAATATTTTTCATTTACAAAAAATATTCATTATGTCCTTCAACCAAGGCTTACAGCCTTGGTTGAAGCACTCTCCAACGTAAGATTGCCGGTTCGTGTAATACCTATCCCTCTACGTGTTGCAAACATTTTCTTGTAGACTATTTTATTCTAATGTTCAGGTTACAAATTTCATGGATGATATGGGGCGAATGGTATTCTTGTCAGAGGTGGATGGACCAATTGTCCATTTATTTGGGCCAACAATGTTACTGACAATAACCCTTTATTGAGCGAGTTCCAAACAAACGAGAAAGAAACCCCTTTTTCCCACGCATTGGCATTCCATAATAACACTAAGTCATTTCAGCATTGCATCGCACAGTTGCGATTAAAAGCAATTAGAGAATGTAAAACTAATTATCTTCCATATTATTTTATTAAAGTGAAACTGGCAGTTTTGTTATCTGTTTGGTTAGGGCATTGGTTTTCAATATCGGCTCGAATCTCGAGCCAACCAAAGATCCGTTATGTTTGCAAATGGGAGTTAAATATATCATGGTTGCAATGTCCTCCAAGTGATATACCTCTAAGGGTTAGATAGGGGTTTTCTACTTGATCCCTGCTTTTAAATTACGAAGAACCGGTTACTTCCACTAAATGATGAAAACCAATTCCAAACTAATCATCGCTAGTACCAAGAGCGGGCCGCATCCTTCCATTCTTAATACATGCTAAAATAAATGCTTATGTTAAGAATATAAATCATTATCTTATAAAGCAAATTTAAAAAATAAAATTCTATAAAGAAATTATATGTCACTCAAAAGAGAATAAATAATGTGAAATATTTAACTCAAATTCAGAGCAAAAATTCTAGTGTAACAAGAAGTTCCAACAAAAATTATGCAAGAACATAATTTTTAATATCAAGAAATGAAATTCATAAAAAAGAGGCTAATAATTCCATCCAATTAACCAATAAGCCGTAATGAACACAACGCATGACTTCCAAAACAACCGCTTTTACATTAATGTAACAAAAAGAAATCTGTTTCTCCTTCGATAAGTGTTTTTCTCCTTCTCTGGTTTTAAAATTAAAAATTTCTTATATTTATGAAATATATTGGACAGTTTTTCCATAATTAATTATTCGAATAATATTTTTTAAGAAATAAGTCTTAGTAACACTTATTACGTAAAAGTATGTTATAAATATACTTCAATAACCATGGGCAAACATTATTAACGATTATTTTCAACTAGTAATATTCTTAATTCATTCAATCTAAACAATAAAATTTCTTTTTCAATTAAGTTTGAATTTACAATCGAAAATATCAAAAAAATTTCAGTCAAACTAAAGCTTTTATTTCCGAAAATTAATAACATAAATCTTAAAAATGTTAAGAAATATAAAATTGCTTTAGAAGATTATCCGCAAAAAAAAAAAATATAAATAAATAAAATAAAAAATAGAAAATTTTAACGGGAAATTATTTTTACTAACGTTATATTGTATAAAACTATACTAAAATATTATATTAATAAACTTTAAATCTATTTTGATATGAAATTTACATATACTTACAAGCATAATTTTTACATACATGCGATTTTAGCAATTGCAATTTTGATTTTGTTTTAGAAGATTATTTTGTTAAACTAGAATGAAAGCTTAGTAAAAGTTTTAGGTAAGGTTGACTATCGCAGAAGCCAGTAAGGATGAAGATTCTATATCGATAACGCAATATTTCTGGGTATCTCTCAAAACATAAAGATTCTTCTGTATTTGCATATTCAGGAAATACTTTATAATGTCAGTAAAAGCAAGCACCAAACAACATGGTTTTGTAATCTCATTTATAGCATCGAAGTATTTTGAATGTCAATTAAAATAGTGCAAATTTCTCTGAATTTAGAATATAATTTTGAATTTCCTAACTATTGATGATAAAAATTCCTTAAAATTAAAAATAAATATCGATATTGTTTTATAAGAATTTCAAAAATCGCTCATTATTTCACTTGTCACACAATTAATAAAATAAAATAAAAAACTAGCAATATTAACTTTTGATTTTTTTAATATGCACATAAGATAAAAAAAATAACAATTAAAAATTATCATTATATTTTCTTCCAAATGGGAAGGTTAAAATACTTTTTTTTTCTCTCTTTTCAATCTCGTAAAAAAGTTCCTGGTATTTTTCTTAATATATTGTTTGTTATTTCCTACTATTATACATTACATATATTTTTGTGTTTAATAGTGAAATCATTCTATCTGTGCGTTGCCATTTTTATATCTGGTATAATTCATGTACTGTTAATCATTATACGAATAATCTTATATTAATTTATTCCTTTTTTTTAAATGTTTTCAGCTTTGTTTTCCCTTCCTTGACTGTTTTTGTTGGTAAATGGTGCAGAAGTGTCTTACTTAGTCATAGCATATAATGACCAATATGAAAACACATATCGCGAACCTGTTTGCATGGGGTGTTACATTTTTTAGATTTTACAGTCATTAAAGATCAAGTCATTTTTCAAAGGATAAAGTAAAAGAGGTTCCACGTATGGATTCTCTATGAAGTGTTTTTTTTTTTTTTTTGGTCTCTTTATAGCCCGGCTTTGCCCAGTGACTGAAAAATATGAATTGAAACCACCTGTTCCACAGATGTCTTTTTTATAGGTCATTCGTCCCTTTGACACCATATAGTTGGCTGCCTAAAAGACCTGCAGGCTGCAGCATCTTTATTGCTATTTACGCGGGTGTTGAGTTATGGAGCAGTGTTTTCGGGGAATGTTCAAAGATAACGCCGAAGATGGTGTTTTCACTTCCCCACCCGCGACGGACATACAAACATAATGAGTGCTACTTGTGAAAGAAACCAGACCTGAGTAAAGGATTTCAGGAAGTGCTATGAATCAATGAAGCACAGGATGCCCTCCCCCCTGCTTATCCCCTAAGAGAACTGGGTAGCCCACAGCAGGTGGTCAATAATTCACATTTATTCCTTAAAACTGTAAAATGCTCCATAAAAAAAAAAAAAAAATGAGACTGGGAGGTGATTCCTCATTCCCCCCCCCTCTCACGACATGCTGAGTCATTAAGACAGCAAAAATACAAAATCAGAATTATTTTTCAGATCTAGCTGTCATTCAATACCTTAATATTTATTCATTTAAGTTTTGGATATCAACCAGAACGTATCCAAAAATCAGACATAGGTCAGTTGAATGTTCATAATGTCTTTTATCAACACGCACAGATTCTGTAATATTATATTTTAGATTAAATTTTAAAAAATGTCAACAAATCCCGTTAATGTGTCTACTTTTCATTCAATATATTTCTTGAGCAACATATATAGATAACTTTTCAAAATATACAGAAATTTACAGTTTTTTGTTTATTTTTTACCATTCAATCTTGTTTCAGTAAATTGTTTGTTTGTTTTTGTGTGGTTTAGTGGTGCAAGTTCCAATACTTTACATTTATGCACCGAACAATGTTTAAAATAAGAGACTCAGTTATAAAAAGCAAGTCAAGTATATAAGATGGAGGATATTAAAATTTCATAAAAGTTTCTGTAAAAGATTCAAATGGATAAGAATTTATTAAAGCGCTTAAAAATGCAAATTTTTATGTGGTTTAAGCCCAATTAAATCTGATAAAATTAAATTTGTTCTGTTAAGAAATACTAAGCGTATAAATCATGAAAGTTAGGACAAACAATTAAAATGCGATGTACTGTATATGGTACATTACACATGTCACAAATTGGAGTACTCTGAGACAAGAATAAATGCTTGTGTGTAAATCGAGTATGTCCACTGCAAGGCGTGTAAGTTTTACAATAGGAATAACTGGAGTTTCAGTAAATAAAAATCAAGTTAAATCCATATTTATGGACAATAACTTGAGATATTAAATTTTTTTGCTTAAA
>JAPDSC010069557.1:0-15598 GCA_026290005.1 Latrodectus geometricus
CTAGACCAGGATTCCTTCTTACTTCTACGACGAGCTCTGCGAGCTAATGCTTTTGCTCTCTTAAAGGCAATAAGATTCTCCGTTGTGGGGTATCTCCTAAACAACCCCCATAACTTCCTTTGTCTCTTATAAGTTATTGACATTCTTCCTTCCACCATGGTTTGCACCGCCTGTGTGTTTTGGAGGAACTTTTAGGAATTGTAATTTCAGCTGCACTTATAATTGTTTCGGTGACTCTTTGAACGGCATCATTTATGTTTCGGATCATGACCATTGTATTGTCAACAACTGCCAATTGTGTAAACTGCGTCCAATCTGCCCGACTGTACGCGTAAGTAGGTACACGTTGCTGCACACTACTACCTCCAGTCTGGGAGATGACGAGTGGGAAATGATCGCTGTTATGCAAATCATTCCCTACAAACAATTTTAACAATGGCAGAAGTGACGGTGTACAAATGGCGAGATCGAGAGAATGAAATGTTCTTGTGGGTACGTGAAAGAATGTCTTCTCGTTGGTATTAAGCAGACAGAGACAATTATCAGTTAGAAACCGCTCTGTCTGACGACCGCGAGAATTCGTATCACTACTTCCCCACAAAGAATTATGGCTATTGAAATCACCAAGTAACAAATATGGACAAGGCAGCTGATCCACTAAATCATCGAGTTCCTCTTGGCGGATGACATCATGTGGTGGCAAATACAAACTACAGACTGTAATCAAGCATGTTGTATGTATTCTTATAGCTACAGCCTGTAGAGTTGTATTGATTGGATGGACAGTGCTGGGGAAATCATTAGATGTTAATATGCAAACACCACCAGACACTGCACCATCGTCACCACAGTCTTTTGTAAAGCATTGAAACCCACGCATAGTGATGTTATTTGTAGAATTCAGGAAGGTTTCCTGAAGTGCTATGCATGCGGGGTTATAAGCTGATACAATAGACTTGATGTCATCAAGATGGGAACGCAAACCATGGCAGTTCCATGAAACAAAGGAAGTTATTATTTAAATTGAAAAGCTCCATTCCTGGAGTTGGAAGGTATTTCATCTGACATCTCCTCGAATGATATATCATCATCCGAGGGATGAAGAGAAACTGTATCAGCTTCCAGGGATAAGGCCCTGCGGGTGGATATAGAGGGTCTAACAGAGCCCTCTTTTGAAGATTTTAATTTCAAGGCCTTTACAGATTTTGATTTGTAAGAAGGAGCTTTTCTTACAATAGGAGATTTAGGTTGTTTTGGCTTTTGTGTTGTTTTTACAGTGGGTAATCTAACTAGGGGTTTGGTTTGGCTTGGTTTGGTTGGGTTTACTGGCACAAGGACCAAAAGAGGATATGCTGCGCCAAGACAAAATTTTATTTTTTATTTATTTATTTTTTTTTGTTATTTTCTTATTATTACTTATTTAAAAAATCCAAACAACATTAAAATGTATTAAAAAACAAAAATCTATGTATATAATATAATTAAAATTACAAAGTGTATAAAATATTTTAAAATGTAAAAAATTAAATGTAATGTAAGAAACCTATTGCTTTTAAAAAGGCAAATAAGTTTCTGTGGGGTGGATCCCCCAGTAAATCAGACATAGTTAAAATATCACTTTTAAAAAACTGTAAACGATGATGGTTAAAATAATGACATGAAATTAAAATATGAGAAACAGTATATGGAACATCACACGTTTAACACCATGGATTTAGTTCACTTAAAAACAAATGTCTATGTGTGAAACGTGTGTGTCCGATACGAAGGCGAGTCAAACGAACATCGGCACTTCGTAACGGTAAAACTAATGAAGGGATGACGTATGGAAATATGGCACGTAGTTTGTTGGAGACCTGCATATTCCAGTACTCCTGCCATAGAGAAAAAACAAAGTTCTTAACAACCTTTCTCACATCAGTAAGAGGGACAGATGGATAAGGTATAGCCGATGCAGATTTAGCAGCTGCATCAGCCTTATCATTGCCCTCCAGACCTACGTGACTTGGGATCCAACAGAATTTAATATCATATCCCTTGCCAGCAAGGGAATCTACAGTTTGGAAAATTTTGGACACAACAGGATGATTATATGTATTCGAATTTTTCAACGCTTCTATGACACTCAAGCTGTCAGTGTATACGCAAATTTTATAGTAATTTTCTGTATTCACGAGCTGAAGCGCTTGGTATATTGCCACTGCTTCAGCAGTAAAGATGGAGCAGGACGAATGGAGGTTGTAGCCGTAACTCCTATTATTGAAGAAAATGCCACAACCAACATGTCCTGCAATTTTTGATCCATCCGTGAATACAGGCGTATAAGAAGAATACTGACAGCGATGTGAATAAAAAAGCTGTTGAAAAATCGTAGGAGTTGTGTCCGATTTCCGAAACTGAGCAAAAGTATTAATTATGGATATCTGTGGATCAAACCAAGGCGGATGTAAAAGTAAGTTCGTTTTAATAAAACGAACATTACATAGGTCTGATAAGAAAAGATGACTTTTAATACGAGTGAGAAAAGGTTGGATGCTATACAAGCGAGCATCATACAATCTCTTCAATGCAGGAGTAAAAGCCAAGGAACGTAAAGGGTATTGTCTATCAGACATGACCTTAGCGTAATAATTGAGAGACAGCTGCATTCGTCTCAGGTCTAAAGGCAGTTGTTGACAAATGGCATAAAGACTCTGGACGGGTGATGTGCGGAATGCGCCTGAACAGATTCTCAAAGCAGAGTGATGCACAGTGTCCAATCTGCGTAAAACTGAAGATCTAGCAGATCCATACACAACACTACCGTAGTCAATACGAGATAAAATGAGTGCTTGATAGACTCGAAGGAGTGACAAGCGATCAGCACCCCAAGATGTATTTGAAAGCACCTTGAGGATATTAAGCGATCGCTCGCACTTCTAATGCAAATATAAAACATGCGGAAGAAAAGTCAACTTTCGGTCGATTGTCACACCAAGAAATTTAATCTCGTTGACTACAGGTATTGGCGTGTTGTTCAGTATGATTACCGGATCATTATGCATACTGGTCTTCCTGCAGAAATGGACACAGCAGCTCTTGCTAGGAGATAGTGTAAAGCCATTCTCTGCACACCACGCAGCTATTTTATTTACAGATGTTTGTAATTGTCTCTCAATTAAACGCATGTTCGATCCCTGGCAAGATATTTGCAGGTCATCCACATACATAGTGCCATTAACAGAAGGTGAAAGGTTATGGAGGATGCTACTTATGTATAAATTAAAAATTGTTACACTTAAAATGGAGCCTTGGGGAACACCCTCAGCTTGAATAAAAGTATTGGACAAAAGACGACCAATACGTACTTTAAAAATACGGGAGCGTAAGAAATTTTTAAGGAATATCGGCAGATTACCCCTAAAGCCAAAATCATATAATGAACGGAGAATGCCATATCGCCACGTACGGTCGTATGCCATCTCGATGTCGAAGAAGATGGAAACCAGATGATTTCGCCGCAGAAAAGCGTTGCGGATTTGGGTTTCCAAGTGTGTAATGTTATCAAGAGTGGATCTTCCTTTACGGAATCCACTCTGATCTACATGTATACATTTATTTTCTTCTAAGACATGTACGAGACGGGCGTTGACCATACATTCGAGAGTCTTACAAAGGCAACTCGTCAGAGCTGTAGGTCGGTAATTTGAAGGTTCTGAAGGATCCTTACCAGGCTTAAGGACCGGAATTACTATTGCTTCGCACCAGAGTGTTGGAAATTCATTTTCAGTCCAGATCCTATTGAACAAATATAATAAGTTCAATAGGGAACCTGGACTTAAATGTCGAAGCATATGATAGCTAATTTCATCAGGTCCTGCGCTGGTATTATTGGCCTGCTGTAATGCTCGCTTCAATTCCGACATCCGAAATTCGCAGTTGTATGGCAAAGCTTGTCTATGGTTGAAACGGATTGGTATTTGCTCAGCTCGACTCTTAGCCCTTAAAAACGAAGGACCATAAGAGTCGGCGCTTGAGACGTTAGCAAATGTTTCACCAAAGACGTTAGCAATGTCTGCAGGAGAAGAGTATATAGCAGCTCTGGTTTTTATGAATGAATGAGGTATGAGAAAATGGCACATAATTTATTGGAGACCTGCATACTCCATGATTTCTGCCAGAGAGATTTAACAAATAATTTAACAACCCTTCTCACATCGAAAAGAGGGACAGAAGAATGAAGTGAGGACGATGCAGTTTTAGCGGCTGCATCCGCCTTTTCATCTCCCTCTAGACCTACATGTCCTGGGATCCAACAGAAAATGATGTCATAACCCTTGCCAGCAAGGGAATCCAATGCTCTAAAAATCTTGGACACAACAGGATGACAATAATTTGAATTTCTCAACGCTTCTAATACACTCAAACTGTCAGTATATAGGCAAAGTTTATGACAATTTCCTGTATTCACAAGCTGAAGGGCTTGATAAATGGCCGTAGCTTCAGCTGTAAAGATGGAGCAGGACGTATGGAGGCTGTAACCATAACTAGTATTAGCATAGAATATGCCACAGCCAACATGTCCTGCAGTTTTAGATCCATCTGTGAATACAGGCGTGTATGATGAATACTGACAGCGATGTGAAAAGAAAAGCTGTTGAAAAATCGTTGAGGTTGTGTCCGATTTTCTAAACTGAGCAAATGGATTAATAATATTAATCTGTGGATCATACCAGGGTGGATGTGATTGTAAGTCCGTTTTAATAAAACGGACATCATATAGGTCTGTCAAATTGAGTTGATGTTTAGTTCGAGTGAGAAAGGGTTGGATGCTGTAAGGTCTAGCATCATATAGTGTCTCTAATGCAGGAGAAATGGCCAAGGAACGTAAAGGATGTTGTCGGTCAGACATGACCATTGCGTAGTAATTGAGAGACAGCTGCATCCGTCTCAGGTCTAAAGGTTGGTTGGTTGGGTTTTGTGGCGCAAGGTCCAAAAAGCACAAGCTGCGCCAAAAAATTAAGTTTTAAGAAGAACTTTTATTGGCAAAACCCATACACAACGTTAAAAATTTAAAAAACAAAAATAATTGTATATAAATATATTAAAATCTAAATGAGTAAAATTGTAAAGGTGGAGTAAAGCTCATAAAATTTAAATAAAATAAAGAAATCCAATTGCCTTTAAATAGGCAAAAAGATTTCTGTGGGGTGGTTCCCCCAACAAATCAGACAAGGTTAAAATATCGGTTTTAAAAAACTGTAAACGTTTGTGGTTAAAATATTGGCATGATATTAAAATATGATGGATTGTGTAGGGTTCATCACACGTTTCACACCATGGATTTAATTCACTTAAAAACAAATGTCTGTGTGTGAAACGTGTGTGTCCGATACGAAGGCGAGTCAATATTACGTCTGCACTTCGTAGCGGTAAAACAGATAATGAGGTGACGGATGAGAAAATAGAATGTAATTTATTGACAACCTGCATATTCCACGATTCCTTCCAAAGAGAATAAATTAATGATTTCACACCCCTTCTCACATCAGAGAGCGGAACAAATGGTAAAATTTCACCTGATGCAGCCTTTGCAGCTGCATCCGCTCTCTCATTTCCATCAAGACCTACGTGACTTGGTACCGAACAAAATAAAATTTGGTAACCCTTACCAGCAAGGGATTCCAATACTCTGAAAATCTTAGACACAACAGGATGATTAATAAAACTATTGCCCCTCAAAGCTTCCAAAACACTCAAGCTGTCAGTATATATACAAAATTGATGATCGTCACCTGTATTCACCTCCTGAAGAGCGTAATAAATTGCTGTTGCTTCAGCAGTGAAGATGGAGCAGGACGGATGTAGGCAGTAACTAAAACATGTATTATTCATAAAAATGCCACAGCCCACATGTCCTGCTGATTTTGAACCATCTGTGAATACAGGTTTGTATGACTGATACTGACAGCGATGAGAATAAAATAGCTGTTGAAAGACAATAGGAGTTGTGTCAGATTTTGAATATTGAGTAAAGGAATAAATAAAAGCAAGTGTCGGGTTATACCAAGGTGGATGAGCAAAGTAATTTACTGACACAATCCGCAAATCACGTAGATCAGTCAAAGACAAATACGATTTGATTCGTGTGAGAAAAGGTGGGATGCTCATTGGACGAGCATCGTAAAGTCTTTTAATAGAGACATTTGGAACCATGGACCGTAATGGATGATGAGGGGTCGACATAACTTTAGCGTAGTAATTGAGAGACAGCTGCATCCGTCGCAGGTCTAGTGGTAATTGATGACATTTACATATAGACTCTGGACGGGTGATGTGCGAAATGCGCCGGAACATATTCTCAAGGCAGAGTGATGAACGGTGTCCAATCTGCGTAAGACGAAAGACCTTGCAGACCCATACACAACACATCCGTAGTCAATTCGGGATAAAATCAAAGATTGATAAACCCGAAGGAGTGATGAGCGATCTGCACCCCAAGATGTATTTGACAACACCTTGAGGATATTAAGCGATCGCTCACATCTCTTCCGCAAATGTAAAACATGCGGAAGAAAGGTTAATTTTCTGTCGAAAATCACTCCGAGGAATTTTACCTCATTGACTACAGGTATTGAAGTATTGTTGATGTGAATTACTGGATCATTATGCAGGCTTGTCTTCCTGCAGAAGTGGACACAGTTACTCTTGCCAGGAGATACAGAAAGGCCATTTTCAGCACACCATGCAGGTAATTTATTTACAGAAGTTTGTAATTGTCTCTCAATTAATCGCATGTTGGACCCCTGACATGATATTTGCAGGTCGTCAACAAACAAAGTACTCTGAATAGATGGAGGTAGATGATGAAGGATGTTACTAATGAATAAGCTAAAAAGTGTGACACTTAAAATTGAACCCTGAGGAACACCCTCAGGTTGGTTAAAAGTATTGGAAAAGATTGTTCCAATACGTATTTTAAAAATAAGGGAGCTTAAGAAATTCTGGAGGAATATCGGCAGATTACCCGAAAGCCAAAATCATAAATCCTACGGAGAATTCCATAACGCCACGTACGGTCATAAGCCTTCTCTATGTCGAAGAATATGGAGACCAGATGATTTCTTTGCACGAAGGCATTGCGAATCAGGGTCTCCAAACATGTTATGTTATCAAGAGTGGATCTTCCTTTGCGGAAGCCACTCTGATTAATATGAATGCAGTTATTCTTTTCTAGGACATATACAAGACGGGCATTGACCATACGTTCGAGAGTCTTACATAAGCAACTCGTCAGAGCTATAGGTCGATAATTCAAAGGGTTAGAAGGATCTTTACCAGTCTTAAGGATTGGAATCACTATTGCTTGTCTCCAAAGGGATGGAAATTTATTTTCAGTCCAGATCCTATTGAACAAAAGCAGTAAGTTCAATAGGGAGTCTGGACTTAAATTTTGAAGCATAAGATAGCTGATTCCATCAGATCCTGGACTGGTGTTATTAGTCTGCTGTAATGCGTTCTTCAATTCTGACATCCGAAATTCACAGTTGTAAGGTAAGGCTTGTCCCCGAGTGAAACGAATTGGATTTCGCTCAATACGACACTTAGTCCTTAAGAACGAAGGACTGTAAGAGTCAGTGCTTGAGACATTGGTAAAAGTTTCACCAAGGACGTTAGCGATTTCCTTAGGAGAAGAATGTATAGCAGCTCCGGTTTTTAATATGGGAATGGAAAATTCCTTATAAATTCCATTGTCTGCTTTTACTCTTCTCCACAACTGTTTACTGGATGTAGAAGATGTTATGGAAGAAACATAGCAAGACCAAGATTCCTTCTGACTTTGACGACGAGCTCTGCGAGCCAATGCTTTTGCTCTCTTAAAGGCAATTAAATTCTCCGTTGTGGGGTATCTCCGGAATAACCCCCATAACTTCCTTTGTTTTTTATAAGTTTTTTGACACTCATTATTCCAGCATGGTTTGCAGCGCCTTTTTATTGTAGAAGAACTTTTAGGTATAGCAGTGTCAGCTGCACCTATAATTGTTTCGGTGAGTTCTTGAACGGCATTATCAATATCCTCGATGAAAACCATTGTATCATCAATGACTGCCAATTGTGTAAATAAATGCCAATCTGCCCGACTGTACACGTAAGTAGGTAGACGTTGTCCTACTCTACTACCTCCAGTCTGGGAGATGACAAGAGGAAAATGATCGCTGTTATGTAGATCATTTCCCACTGTTAAATTTAACAATGGTATGAGTGATGGAGTACAAATGGCGAGATCGAGAGAATGAAAAGTTCTTGTGGGTGTGTGGAAATATGTTTTCTCGTCGGTATTTATCAGACAGAGACAGTTATCAGAAATAAACTGTTCTATCTGACGACCGCGAGAATTCATGTCACTACTTCCCCACAAAGAATTATGGCCGTTAAAATCACCTACTAAAATAAATGGTACAGGCAGCTGGTCAACTAATGTATCAAGTTCTTCTTGGCGGATGACATCATGTGGTGGCAAATACAAACTACAGACTGCAATCAGACAAGTTGTGTGAATTCTCACAGCTACAGCCTGTAGAGTAGTATTTAATGGATGGACAGTGCTGGGGAAGTCATTGGATGTTAATATACAAACACCACCAGACACTGCACCATCGTCACCACAGTCTTTTCTAAAGCAGTTAAACCCACGCATAGAAATGTTAATGGAGGACTTCAGGAAAGTTTCCTGAAGTCCTCTTTACAAGCAGGTTACTAGCAGTTACTGCTTGTAAAGGTTACAAGCAGTTATTATAGACTTGATGTCATCAAGATGTGATCGCAAACCATGGCAGTTCCATGAAACAAAGGAAGTTATTGTTTAATTTGAAAAGCTCCTCTCCCGGAGCTGGAAGGCATGTCATCTGACATTTCCTCGAACGATATATCATCGTCCGAGGGATGTAGAGAGACAGCGTCAGCCTCCAGGGATAATGCTCTACGGGTGGATAAAGAGGGTCTAAGAGAACCCTCCTTTGAAGATTTTAATTTGAAAGCCTTTAAGGCTTTCCATTTATAAGTAGAAGCTTTTTTTATTGTCGGAGATTTCGATATCTTTGGCTTTGTTGTAGTTTTAATAGTGGGTAATCTGATAGGGGAGGGAGATGTTCCATCTGTTTGTGTACTAATCGATCTGGTGACTTTTTTGCAGCGGTTGCATAGCTTACTGCTAATTTAGGGCAGCGAGAGATGACTTGACGTCTTGCCTCAGGGTAGTTGTTGTTGTTGTTGGGTTGGGTTTTATGGCGCAAGGTCCAAAATTGGACAAACTGCGCCAAAACTATAATTTTGTATATAATTTTTTTTCAAAACACAAGCAACATTAAAATTTTAAAAAGTAAAAAGTTGTATATAATATACTAAAAGCTAGGCATATATTAAAGAAAACAAAAAAACTAATTTTAATGGTTCAAAACATAAATATTAATTAAATAAAATGCAAGAAACCTATTGCTCTCAAGAATGCAAATAGGTTTCTGTGCGGTGGATCCCCTAGCAAATCAAACAAAGTTAAAATATTACTTTTAAAAAATTGTAAACGTTGATTGTAAAAATAATGACATGAAATTAAAATATGAAAAATTGTATATGGTTCATCACACGTTTCACACCAAGGATTTAGTTCACTTAAAAATAAATGTCTATGTGTGAAACGTGTGTGTCCGATACGAAGGCGAGTTAATCTAACATCGGCACTTCGTAACGGTAAAACTGAAGATGGGATGACGTATGGAAAAATGGCACGCAGTTTGTTCGTGACCTGCATACTCCATGACTCCTGCCAGAGAGAATTTACAATTCTTTTTACAACCCTTCTCACGTCGAAAAGAGGGACAGATGAATGAAGTACAGACGAAGCAGCTTTAGCGGCTGCATCCGCCTTTTCATTTCCCTCTAGACCTACATGACCTGGGATCCAACAGAAAATGATGTTATAACCCTTGCCAGCAAGGGAATCCAATGCTCTGAAAATCTGGGACACAACAGGATGACAATAATTTGAATTTTTCAACGTTTCTAGTACACTCAAACTGTCAGTATATACACAAATTTTATGACAATTTCCTGTATTCACAAGCTGAAGGGCTTGATAAATGGCCGTAGCTTCAGCTGTAAAGATGGAGCAGGACGTATGAAGGCTGTAACCATAACTGGCATTAGCATAGAATATGCCACAGCCAACGTGTCCTGCAGTTTTAGATCCATCTGTGAATACAGGCGTGTATGATGAATACTGACAGCGATGTAAATAGAAAATCTGTTGAAAAATGGTTGAGGTTGTGTCCGATTTTCTAAACTGAGCAAATGGATTAATAATATTAATCTGTGGATCATGCCAGGGTGGATGTGAATGTAAGTCCGTTTTGATAAAACGGACATCATATAGGTCTGTCAAATGGAGTTGATCTTTAGTTCGAGTGAGAAAGGGTTGGATGCTATAGGAACGAGCATCATATAATCTCTTCAAGGCAGGAGTATACACCAAGGATCGTAAAGGATGTTGAATATCAGACATAACTTTAGCGTAATAATTGAGAGACAGCTGCATTCGTCTCAGGTCTAAAGGCAATTGTTTGCAAATCGCGTAAAGACTCTGGACGGGTGATGTGCGGAATGCTCCTGAGCAAATTCTCAAAGCAGAATGATGCACAGTGTCCAATCTGCGTAAAACTGAAGATCTAGCAGATCCATACACAACACTTCCGTAGTCAATACGAGATAAAATAAGTGCTTGATAGACTCGAAGGAGTGACAAGCGATCAGCACCCCAAGATGTATTAGAGAGCACCTTGAGGATATTAAGCGATCTCTCGCACTTCTTCCGCAAATGTAAAACATGCGGAAGAAAGGTCAACTTTCGGTCGAATGTCAAACCAAGAAATTTAATCTCGTTGACTACAGGTATTGTAGTGTTGTTCAGATGAATAACAGGATCGCTGTGAAGACTGGTCTTCTTGCAAAAATGGACACAGCAGCTCTTGCTAGGAGATAGTTTAAAGCCATTCTCTGCACACCATGCAGCTATTTTGTTAACAGATGTTTGTAGTTGTCTCTCAATTAAACGCATGTTCGATCCTTGGCATGATATTTGCAGGTCGTCCACATACATAGTGCCATATACTGAAGGTGATAGAAGATGGAGGATGTGACTAATGTAAAGGTTAAAAATAGTTACGCTTAAAATAGAACCTTGGGGTACACCCTCGGCTTGATTAAAAGTATTGGACAAAAGGTGACCAATACGTACTTTAAAAACACGGGAGCGTAAGAAATTTTGTAGGAATATCGGAAGATTACCCCGAAAGCCAAAATCATATAAAGAACGGAGAACACCGTATCGCCACGTACGGTCGTATGCCTTCTCGATGTCGAAGAAGATGGAAACCAGATGATTTCTCCGCACAAAAGCGTTGCGGATTTGAATTTCCAAGTAAGTAATGTTATCAAGAGTGGATCTTCCTTTACGGAAACCACTCTGATTGACATGTATACATTTATTTTCTTCTAAGACATGTACGAGACGGGCGTTGACCATACGTTCGAGAGTCTTACAAAGGCAACTCGTCAGAGCTATAGATCGGTAATTTGAAGGTTCTGAAGGATCCTTACCAGGCTTAAGGACCGCAATTACTATTGCTTCGCACCAGAGTGTTGGAAATTCATTTACAGTCCAGATCCTATTGAACAGATACAATAAGTTCAATAGGGAGTCTGGACTTAAATGTCGAAGCATTTGATAGCTAATTCCATCAGGTCCTGGGCTGGTATTGTTGGCCTGCTGTAATGCTCGCTTCATTTCCAACATCCGAAACTCGCAGTTGTAAGGAAAAGCTTGACTTTTGGTGAAACGGATTTGTGTTCGCTCAGCTGGACTCTTCGTCCATAAAAACGAAGGACTAAAAGAGTCAGAACTTGAGACGTTGACAAATGTTTCACCAATGACATTAGCAATATCCATAGGAGAAGAGTATATAGCAGCTCCGGTTTTTAATATAGGAATTGCAAATTCTCTATATATACCATTGGCTGCTCTTACTTTTCTCCATAACTGCTTACTGGATGTGGAAGATGTTATAGAGGATACATAGCGAGACCAGGATTCCTTCTGACTTTGTCGACGAGCTCTGCGAGCTAATGTTTTTGCTCTCTTAAATGCAATAAGGTTCTCCGTTGTGGGGTACCTTCGGAATAGCCCCCATAACTTCCTTTGTTTTTTATATGTTTGTTGACATTCATTGTTCCACCATGGTTTGCAACGCCGTTTTGGTTTAGAAGAACTTTTAGGTATTGCTGTATCAGCTGCACTTATAATTGTTTAAGTGACTTTATGTACGGCATTATTAATATTCTCGATCGTAACCATTTTATCATTAACGACTGCCAATTGTGTAAATGAAGTCCAATCTGCCCGACTGTACACGTAAGTAGGTATGCGTTTCTGCAAACTACTACCTCCAGTCTGGGAGATGACGAGTGGGAAATGATCGCTGTTATGCAGATCATTCCCTACTGTTAAATTTAACAACGGCAGAAGTGACGGTGAACAAATGGCGAGATCGAGAGAATGAAATGTCCTTGTGGGTGAGTGGAAGTATGTTTTCTCGTCGGTGTTCATCAGACAGAGGCCATTATCAGAAATAAAACCCTCAATCTGACGACCGCGAGAATTGGTATCGTCACTTCCCCACAAAGTATTATGGCCGTTAAAGTCACTGAGTATCAAATATGGTGAAGGCAGCTGATCAACTAATGTATCAAGTTCTTCTTGGCGGATGACATCATGTGGTGGTAAATACAAGCTACAGACTGTAATCAAACATGTTGTATGAATTCTGACAGCTACAGCCTGTAGGGTTGTATTGATTGGATGGACAGTGCTGGGAAAGTCATTAGATGTTAATATGCAAACACCTCCAGACACTGCACCATCGTCACCACAGTCTCTTCTAAAGCAATTAAACCAACGCATAGTGATGTTATTCGAAGACTTCAGGAAGGTTTCCTGAAGTGCTACGCATGCGGGGTTATAAGCTGATATGATAGACTTGATGTCATCAAGATGTGAACGCAAACCATGGCAGTTCCAACAAACAAAGGAAGTTATTTTTTAAATAGAAAAGCTCCTCCCCCGGAGCTGGAAGGCGGGTCTTCTATCATTTCCTCGAGCGATAAATTATCGTCCGAGGGATGGAGAGAGACAGCATCAGCTTCCAGGGATGACATGGCTCTACGGGTGGATAAGGAGGATTTTCGAGAACCCTCCTTTGCAAATTTTAATTTGGAGGTTTTAACGCCTCTCGATTTAGCCAAAGAAGCTTTTCTAATTATTGTTGATGATGATTTTGGTCTTTCAGATATTACTTGGGGTAATCTCATTACAGGAAGAGGCTGGGTATCCGTTTGAGTGCTTGAACATCTGGTGACTTTTTTTACTGCGGCCGCATAACTCCTTCCAGGCTGTGGCGTACGAGAGGCGACAATTTTCCGAGACTCAGGATAGGTAATATTGTTTTTTACCTTTAGCGTGGTGATTTCTTTTTCATAAGCATATTGAGGACATCTTCGAGAATAGGAGGGATGTTCACCTTTACAGTTTACGCAAGCCTCCTTCGCTGTGCAGTTCGAACTATCGTGGCCAACTACTGCGCAGCGAGCGCAGGTAAGTTGGCCTCTGCAAGCGTTTCTCGAGTGTCCAAAACGCTGACATTGAAAACAACGCAAGGGATTTGGAATGTACTGTCGGACGGGAAGATTCAAATAGGCAACTTTTATTTTGTCAGGAAGGTCTGGGGTCGCAAAAGTCAGAATGATATGTTTAGTGTCAATGAACTGCCCATCCCTTCTGACTCTTATGCGTTCAACTCCACAGACCTTCTGACATTTCAAGTTATCAAGAATTTCCTCAGTCGACGTGTTCAACAAATCCCCTGCGGAAATCACTCCACGCGAAAAGTTCAAATTTCCATGAGGCAGGACTGTCACCTCTATATTTGCCATCAATGTCATATCTGATATTTTAGCTGCCTGGGTAGAGTTTGCAACCTCAATTAATAAATCACCAGATCTTATTTTCCGGATACCTCTTACTTCTCCTATAAAACCCGATATTCCTTTTTGGATAAGAAAAGGGGACACTTTTTCAAAGGAGCCCACTTTTCTTTTAATTATAAAATATTTTGAATTTGATTCGTTCAAAAGATGCTCCCGTGGGAGAAATGATTGTTTTTTGTTTTCCATATTAGATAAATTAAAATTTCGGGACTTGACCGCACCACCCACCACCGAGTCCAACAAGGGGATGCAGACCAGCTGCACCAGTGCTAGCCAAGTCCTATACGCTCACAGTACATCCCTGTGATGGCCTCCACCCTTAACGAGTCACCCAGCAGATGTACCGATCGCTTGATCCATAAAGCCGATTGATGTGCTGAGGACCACAGCACACCTCCCGTTTACCTGAAGCAGAGGCCAAAGTAATGTGTTGGTCTCTGGGGGCCTCAATTACCAGGACCCTCCTTTCCAGGGACACGGGTCTCCACGCACGGCAAACACGTGGGTGATTTAGTCCCCAAGAGTAGCTATTAGCAACAGAGCGGTGACAGCTGCTCAAGGGGAGCCCTCAACCTCACCAGAGGCAACCACAATGAGGGAGAAAAGGAAGGAAAAGCAGAAGAGTAGAGGAGAGAAGAAAAGAAAGAAGAGGATAGATCACTGGGGTACCTCGAGATTGTGACACCCGTGTTTACTTAAAGAAAGTAAACCCCCTGAGGGGTGCCTCAGGGTAGGAACAATTAGTCGTGATCTTTAATGTGGTGATTTCTTTTTCAAGTACCCAAGTAGGACAACTTCGAGAATAGGAGGGGTGGTCGCCGTGACAATTCACGCACGCCTCCTTTGCTGTGCAGGTCGAGCTATTGTGGCCAACTGCTGCGCAACGAGCGCAAGTCAGTTTGCCTCTGCAAGCATTTCTCGAGTGTCCGAATCCTTGGCACTGAAAACACCGCAAAGGATTTGGTATGCAAGGCCGGACGGGCAAATTCATATATGCAGCTTTTACAGACTGCGGAAGGTCTGGCGTCGCAAAGGTCAGAATGAGATGCTTAGTATTAATAAACTTCCCATCCCTTCTGACTGCAATGCGTTCAACAGCACAGACCTTCTGATTTTGCAAATTTTCCAGAATTTCATCCGTCGGCGTGAACAACAAATCTCTTGCGGATATAACACCACGAGAAAAGTTCAAACTACCATGTGGCGACACAGTTACCTCTAAGTTGGCTAGTAAAGTCATTTTACTTATCATGGCTGCCTGAGCAGCATTTGCAACCTCAATCTGCAGATCACCAGATCGTATTTTTTTAATACTTTTAACTTCCCCTAGAGTTGCCGATATTCCTTTTTCGATTAGGAAGGGGGATACATTTTCAAATGTCCCCTCTTTCCTTTTCATAATATAATGTTTACAGTTTAATTCTTTCAATTGTTGCTCCCGTGGGAGAAATGATTTAAATTTATTCTCCATTTGAATAAAATTAAAATTTCGGGACCTGACCGCACCACCCACCACCGAGTCCAA
>JAPDSC010069565.1:0-25752 GCA_026290005.1 Latrodectus geometricus
TTTCAATTAAATTTATACAAGATTTATTACACGAAAAATCTTAAATGCTCACATAAAAACTTAACAATTTTTGGTATCCTTGAGAATCGTTTAATTTTAATAAAATTCTAATTTTAAACAAACTCTTTGGTAATCCGAATTATTTTATTGAGATTAATTGTTTATATTATAAATAACAACAACAATTATTGAGATTAATTGTTTACGTTACATATAAAAATAATTATAACAGCATGCATACTATAACTATTTTTAATTGCAATTTTATCATCAATCTTTATTATTACATTTTTTTTTCCAAATAACTAATTCTAGTTACAAGTTAAAGTTCTCAAAAATTATCTCTCAAGTGAAAAGTGTAAAATTTTATCATAATATTATTAAAATGCATTATGAAAATGTAAAGTTATACGTTATGTTTTAACTGAATATAGTTTTACACTTCATTCTGTGACTTTACTATATATAATAATATTATAAAGGGTACCACCTATCAATAAAAAATTAATTTTAATAACTATTTCATAAAACCACTTTTAAATAAAATTTAATGCAATAATATCTTCTTTAATGAAAAGTAAACTTCATTGCCCTAAGTAATAAGTCCTAATATAAAAAACAATGCATTTTATGAAATACACGTGTTTCCAGTCTCACGAGTATTTCCATTTCAGTAAATTACCGATCCATTATGCAAATGATTTTCAGTTACATTTTTATAACACTCAATAAATGTCAACACGTATAACCATACACAAATAAGATAAAATATTTAAGGTTATCCTCTAACTAAATACAAAGAAAAGATTTCTGACGTCAATAGATATGTTAATCGAGATAAGAACGATTCGCATATCCTTTACGTTTCTCTTAAGAAAAGTAATGTTTCTAAAATTAGTTTTGAAAACATTACCATATTTCCTTAAAAAATTTTTTATTAATATTTTTTTAATCTAAGCAGGAAATTGATTGGAAGGAGTTTTAGCTACGTTTCACAATCAAAACAAAAGAATATTGAATCAACAATGATGAATCTAGATCATTCTATGGTATTCTATGATATACATTTATTTATTCTTAATGTTAGGGTAGGTGATAATTTTTAACGTTTTTTTAATTGTAGTCTACATCATATTATGGAATAATTTTATTAAATAAATATGATGTATATCGATCACTATAAATAATTATTGAAACACCTATTTCAATTAAAAGTTTTTATCTCTATCAAATAATTATTCTTATAAAAATTTATAATTCCATTAGAAGTCCACTAAAATTAATTGTCTTCATTATGAAATGATTCAAGCTTTCATAATTATTTAATTTAATTTGCATTCTATTTTTTTATATTTTGTTAAAGAATATTGCATAGCATTTTTTATAAATAATTATTGAAATGAGTTTAAAAATTATAGATTTTTTTACAATCATTGAATAATCTTTATATAAATTTACAATTTTCTTTTTGAATACCTTTTAAGAAATGATTTTATTTCTTATTTTATCATTGTTTATTCGTTATATTTATTGATTTTTATAAAACAAATATTGAATACCTGTTTTATGGATAATTATTAAAATTCGTTTGAGAATTATAATTTTTATCTATTATTCTCGTTATTTTTGAATTTCAAATCTTCTATTAAGTAATCCAAACTTTTATAATATTTTATCATAATTCCATTCTTATAATGGTCTTCTTGAATCTGTTTTCTTCAAAAGAGAGTAATTAATTTGATTTAATAAAGGAAACACGGACTTGTAGTAGTTTTTGATAATTACTAAAATGTGTTTGAGAATTTTAAATTAATTTTTAAGACTAGACTTCTGGAATCCCACATTCTCTTCTAACTTTTCATTATAGTCAACATCACGCATTTTGATTATTTCTTAAAAAAATATTATACACCAGTTATTATTAATAATATATAATTGTGAATAATAACTGTGTAAAAGGAATATTCCTCAATCACATAATAATTGAAATGTGATAGAGGAATATTCATTTTTATTAAGATGTTTGCCAGTAGCTGTTTCCAATCTCATTGAGTGATTCAGAATCTAATTATGAATGGTAAAAATCTAATCTGATGCTTAGACTACTGGTGGAGTGCCTCTAGAAATTTAGTAGTGAGTGGTATGAATCAAATTCCCTCCTTGTGCCGCAAATATAAATTAAGGGAGACATGATTTCAACATTCATTACTTTCTGTTGAATGTCGAATCTGAGATATGATTCGACGTTCACATTACTCATATTATTAGTTTAAGTGGTAAATTTACTGAATTATGTTTTAATAGTTTTCTTTAATTTTCTCCTTGAACCACAAATATGAATTAAGGGAGACATGATTTAGACATTCATTAATTTCTGTTGAATATTGAATCTGAGATTTGATTCGACATTCATTACTCATAAATATTTTCACTCATATTATTAATTTAATAAGTAAATTTACTGAAATATATTTTAATAATTTTCTTTAAAAAATAAACTTGGAATGATACCTTTAAAAAAGAATTTTGTAAATATAATAGTATATTACAATTAATGTTATTTTCTAGAATATTTTTAATAATGAACAACAGCACTAATTCATCATACTCAAATTTACAATCATCACATATTATAAGTTTAAATGATAATTATGATGAATAAAAATTTCAGGTTATTTGATTATATAAAATTAATTTTTATTAATTTTATATTATTATGTATTATTCAAAATTAATTTTTATTAATTTTATATAATAAAAAAACCTGAGATTTTATAAAAGCAATTTTTATTAACTTTAAATTTTATAAAATTAATTTTATTAATTTATTATAATTAATTTTATTAACTTAATTTTTATTTAACTAATTTATTAAATTTATAAAATTAATTATATTAAAAAATTTATTTTATGAAATTTTAATATTATAAATTTAATATTTATTAACTTTCTTCAAAAAACACGTTTTAATAATCATTAACCTTATAATACTTCTTGATTATAAATTTATAATGATTCTAACTCAAGTTCCTCAAGTTTATTATTCATTCACTGAAACAGATAGATATTGAAAATTAATAATACCTTACTTGTACGTCAAGAATATGGCTATATTTCTATAACATTTTATGAATATTTCAGCCTTTTTATTTTCATTTAGACGAAAATTAATCATTCTATTTACCTGTAAAATGAAACGTTTCATTAAGATTATACTTATCTCTAATTATTTTTGTGTCTTATGTACTTATGTAGATTGTAAATGGAAAGAAAACTTTAATATATTTTAATATTCTCCAAATTTTTGAATAAATTGTGATTGAAATAATTAAGAATGTATATCATTTAATAAGCAATTTAAAATGTTACTGCACAATCAAAATTTGAAAAAATCAAGTTTTTAACTTATAATAAAATCACTAAGTGGAAGGAGTTCATTTAAGTTGATAGGCTGTTTTTTATATTTTATGTTTCAAAAACGTTTACACAAAACAGTTAAGAGTCTTATAATTCGGTAATAAGCCATTAATTAATACAAATATCATTTTTGGTGTCTTAATTTATTTTATAATTTCAATTAAAATTTTTCTGGCCTTTTGGAAATTAAATGGAAATTTTATATAGATTTTAAATCATCTGAACTAAATATTATCATTATTATAGTATTAAATAAATATTGCTCTAAAGTGAAATCGAATTTTTAATAGAAACTAAAAAACTACTACTTAGCAATTTTAGTACAAATTTTTAAAATTAAAAAAAGGTGGGTAAATAAAATTTATAAAAATTTAATATTTCTAGTAAGAAAATTATTTTTAAAAAACTTAAATTAAAACTATTAACTATCCCAAATTTTCTGCAATTAATTTGAATGGAAAACATAATATTAATAAACAATATTATTGAAAAATGAAATTATTACTCTCTTTCTATATTTATGGAAAATATCAATATCATTGATTGTAAATACATAATGTAAATATGTTAAATACATGTTATGCAAGTATTATGTAAATTAAAATTAAATACACATTTGCAAAATAAGTATTTTATAACATACTTAAATTTAGTATTTTAGCTATTGTTAAAGACACTTATTTATTTTTAAAAATATTTTACATTGAAACTCAAAAAATGAGTCATAGAGATTAGAGATATTAATATTTTATACCCATTAAAGTTAAATGGATCTTCGAATTTACTAGTAAATTAAAGTAGCGTGTCTTTTATTAATCAATTTTTCCCAAAATCTTTGACATCTTCGTTTTCAGATGATCACTATATAAGGTCAAGTCGATTTTTTTTCAGGAAAATTAGGGGAAAATATTATGCAATGATTAATCGAAAGGAACATTGAAATAAAAATTGGACGCCTATTATTGTCCTTCTCAAGGTTTTTTATAAGGAAGCAAAAATGAAATAAGTAGGCGCAAGAAAATCCCTAAAACAACATTTCTTATGTATTTAGTTTAAGTTCGGTATTGTCCATTGTGATTTTACTTTGCCTTAAAACAAAGAGCTTTGTTTACAGAGGACTTTTATTTTAGCTCTCTAAAATATTTTGAACTCACGAAGAGCAGAAAGTTATTATTATAAAGAGGGTAAGAAATATTACTTTTAATTCAATTTCTTTTGGTTAAATTGAACTTATGATTTAAAATATGTTGCTAAAATATAAAATGAAGAATATCACTTTTCTGTAAATCGCTGTGTGCCATTGAATGAAAATATATTTGTGTTTAATTTAATATAAAAATTTACAAAAAGGAATTGATCTATCGTATAAATTCATGACAATTTAATTTTGAATTAAAATGAAAATTATAATTTTGAAAGTGTAAATATTTCTTCTTTACGATTTTTTGTTAATTATTTTATGACATTGAATATATCACTGTATAATATGTAATCCAAAAATTGAGTGGAAAATGTCAAGAATTATAAACTAATTTTCTTTTAACTTATCATGCATTATGGAATGATAAATATATTCATGTTTAATTTAATATAAAAGTTAAAATAAAGAGTAACATAGTTGTGGAATTGTATGCTAAGTGTATTAACGATGAGGTATACAAAATTATAATTTATAAAGTATAAGAAGTATTTCACATTCTTATGTTCTTCATTCAATTATTTTCGTTTCTATTTAAATGAAATAGTTTAATTTAATGAAATATTTTAATATTATAGCCATCATGTGTAATATAAATATTGAAGAAAAAAAAATCAAGAAATTAAGTTAAACTTTGTAGAGCAAAAATTGCAACTCTTTAAGGATAATCTGAGTATTCTCTTTTTCTGTGTTTGATATTAATAGAATATTATGTTTACATTAAAATGAAAGCTAACAGAATACATAATGATGTTGTGGTTTACGAAAAAGAGAATATCTTGATCAAGAAAAAATATTCAAATTTTCAGTTTCCTCCCTTGGTCTACTGGAATTGGTTACTTTAGTTTATTTATTGGAAAGACTACCTAGAATTACAATGATATCAAATTGGTTAGAATGAGTCAGTTTGTTGTAACCAAGATGATCTCCATAGTAACCACCTCAAGAAGTATCCTATTGCTTAGAGATTTTAAAGACAGCTCCATGGGAGCAATTTATATTCTTACTTTTTTATCCCTTCATCATTTCAATGGGCCGTTCATTCATTAATTGCAGAGACGGTAAACGAACATAGGAAAGAAAAAAAAAACTTTATATGTGCAGTTGAAAAGAAAATTATTTTTCCTGCACTAGAAAAATTAGCAATAAAGAAACAATTCATTGATGAGATTAAGCATTAAATACATAAACGGAAGTCATATACCGGATATTTTAATTTAGACAGTCCAATACAGCACTCAATCCTCATGCTGTATTTATGCTGAAAAAATATTTCTCTTTTGTTTTTTATTCAAAAATTATACCATTAAAAATATTAAACATATATTGAACGAAACTAGTCGTAAAACTTAGTTCAAATTTAAGTCTTTATATATTATTGAATGTTAATAAATATGTTGAATTTGGAAAAAATGGACAATAAAGAATAAATAAATTCATTGTTGTCATTGTAAATGAAATTTTTAAAATATAATGTTGTAAGCGAATTACAATTTTTAAAGAAATATGTCTCTTTCTTAAGCTCTTTTTATAATTTTAATTTATTCTTTTTGTAATTTTTTGTATTAAGCTAGAATTTAGATTAAAAATGTAAAGAAAATTGTCATAAACTTTAATTCAATTTTTGTTTATGTCCTATATCGTAAAATCTTATGTTCTATTGAATAATAATATATATTCAATTTAGTAGAAAATTTAACAATAAAGAACTTTTTAATTCCTTGACTTGATTGCTTATAGTTAAGTACATTAATTATGTGATATATTTTAATTTTAACCTTTTGATTAGTATTTTTATTAATTTTTAAACTTAAAACAATTATGAAGAACATTTTTCATTTCAGCAAAGATTAAAATATATTTAGTCTGTAATTACAAAATTTAATTTGTAATCTTATTTTAAGTTCTTATGTGCTTCTAAAGAATATAGTTAATTTAGTAGAAAATTTATTAATAATTAAATTTATCTCAATGATTTCAAACTGAATAAATTATTTTCATGAAATTCTCTAATTTAACCTTTTAATTACAGATGTTTAAACACAAAGAACTCATACAAAATATGTTTGTTTTATGAGACGAATGGAATAATTATTAGAATTCAATTAAAAAAAGTAATTTATCTTAACAATGTTGTGCTCTCTTAAGGTCTGTTAAAACTTATGTGTTAAATTACAAAATCTAAAATCATTTATTAAAATTTCAGAAAATATTTGAAAAAACTGTATTTTTTTCGTATTTCTAAAGAAATTTAATGTAATTAATACAAACTATACTATTAATACATTTTTTATTCAAAATTATATTTAAAATTAAAATAAAAATATGAAAAATCAGATAATTATGACGTATATCTTTTACTAAATATTTACCAAAAATTAAAATTCCTATAGCAATAAACAAAATTGTTTAATGTAAGTTATTTTATGAATATTATAAATTAAATTTGAAAAAACATTTAAAATCTAATAAAAGAAGTGAAATTATCAGATTATTGTGATTTTTTCATAATTTTCTAAACATATTAATATTTCTAATTCTTAACATAGGTTATATTTTTGCATAATTATTCGTTTAGTTTGATATCTCTTCCGTTTAAACATAACAGCTTTCAATTTACAAGGTTATTGAAAATTAAATGAATAGTATTCCTTCAAATTTGAAGGATACAATTAATGTAAATTGTTTTAACTCTGGTTGTTAATGTGTACATAAATGGATAATAGTATTTAGTTTTAATGTTTGATTTAATAAATCAAGTTGATGATGTTCAATCCTCATAATTATGAAATTAATTTAGCAAAACATAAAAATAATGATTTTTTAATTATGAAATCATTTTTTGTAAGATATAGTTAATTTAATGTCTTAATTTTTAAAGTCAATCAATTTAATATCTCTTAATCGTCAATTAATCTCTTAAATTTAAATTGTTTTTTCATTTTATTATTTTATAAAGAATTATAATTAAATTGTTTGATCTTTAAAACAGATTTTAATCAAATTACAATTTCACTTTTGATAATATCATTTTGATTTGCCTTATTACTAACAATACATATGAAAAGAGTAATCCATATAGAGATGCACCGGCCCACCCGAAGATATACGGTGTTTATATGAAAAGAGTAAAATGAATTATATGATAAAGTAAATTAATAACCAGTTTTTAACTTAATTGGGCTTCAAAGTTATGAAAATTTTAGCAAAATAATAAGTAAAGTTTAAATATATGTTGAAACTTGGACTATTACTAACCAGCTTTTATTCAAAAATACTTATATAATATTAATTTATGCAGCATTTGTTATTTTCAGTAATTTTAGCCATGTTATTGAATAATATGTTGCTAATGAAATGTTATTGAATTTTAATGTGTTTTATGCTTTTATATAAATTTCACAAGACATTTCTAACTTATTTTTCATTTTACAGCAAAAATGACTCAATCAGACGAAATTCTAGTTGACGAAGAAGACCTTATTGAAAAAGTAAGTTACAATTAATGTAAACAATTTTTGAATTAAAATTGTTCAATTATACAAAAAAATAAATTATTTAAATTACATTATATATTAAATGCATTTTAAGAGATGTTTATAAGATATAGAAAAGAATAAAAAATATATACATTACTGAAATATAGTATATTTTAAAAGAATAAAATACTTCCATTAATTTTAAGATGCTTTTACAATACACAAAATGGTGTTAAACCATCTAATAAGTTTTCATAAAAATATTCTACGATAAATCGTATCGAACTTTTAACATATTGTAATACGTAATGAAATTATGCTTTTCAAAGCACCATTTTGAACTATAAATTGGTTTTGGAAAGTGTTAATAAACCTCAGATTAATACTTTCCAAACCATTGTACTGTGAAAAAGCTATAAATACATAAAGAAGAATTATTTCATTAACTTAAAGTTTTATACATTACAAAAACCCTATTTGATTCTTACATTTTATTCTTACATTTCCCTATTTGATTCCTACATTACAGTGATTAAAATTCATTTTTATACATCCTTTAAACAAATAATAAATAATATGTAATCTTTTATGGAGAATATTTCGTATTTCAAAATAACTTTCTCTCTCATTGCAATGCCGTTTTAAAGAAAGTTTTGCACATATTTTAGATATTTTAATGGCAATTACAAACAATAAGTTAATTACTTTTAAATTAACTGCATTTATATTTATCGATCTGGGAGTTTTTAAGATTTACTTAAAAACTCCCAGATCGATAAATATAATGCATGCTTATGACATGCACAATATATACAGTGTCTATATTTCCTACGTACGGTGTCTATCTAGGAAGGTATATAGGAAATTCTGACAACTCTCTCACAATACTGATACATTAAATATTTTAGATCACTAAACCTTTTCATTGACTATTTCATAGTAAATAACTAACCATATTTTTTCTTACCATTATAGGACAATGAGAGAATAAGTGATAAAAGTGTTTTTTTTTTTTTTTTTTTTTTTTGAATAATTGTAAATTTTATTACCTTTTTTTTTTACTGTAAGACAGCTTTTGCACTATGAAATCATAATGCAATCAGAAGACAAATTAAAAATTATCTTTAAAAAATAGCGTCTAAATTAATTTTGTTTTTATTTCAGTTAAGAAAGAGATTGAAAAATGAACTTCCTACAAACATCTATGAAGATACAACATTGTTGCATAATTTTCTCAAAGGTAAGAAAAGCAACCAAAACTTGGAAATTTAATATTTTTCAATGAATATTTATTTTATAACATTAATTTTATAGAGATTAATATCATTTTTTTAACTTTATAATATTATTAATTATACATTTTATAATGTTGTATTACATGGAATTAAAAATTTAATTTTTTTTGTTCAAATATTTTTAAAATTGAATTAATTATCGAAGATAGAATAAAGTAAATGTTATTGTTCATTATCTAATATTTTCTTTAAGTGTATCATTTAATATTCTTTGCTTACGAATGATACACTAATATTATTATTAGTTAAACTGTCTGATAAAAAGAAATTCAAAATATATGTTTATTCAATAAATAAGAAATTTGAGCCAGGAAAAAAATAAAAATATTGACTTTAGTTAGAACGTGTTATGAGCTTAAATTTATTTATATTTCTTCCTAATAACAAATATTGAATTCTTTTGTAATCTTAAGATATTTTTAAATATAATTAAGAAAAAAGTGTCTGCAAAATTTCCTTGAGTTAACAGTCAAAAATCGTCTTACGAGGGTAGCTTAAAACGTAAGTCAGTTACAAAAAATGAAAACATTTTTATTTAAAAAGTAGTTCTGTTATATGTAAGATCTAATTTTTTGATCTTAATATTAATTCATCTCTAGTATTTAGGAATTTATTATAATTCCTCACATTCTGAATTTTCAAATAACATCCTTCTGTCACCAGTTAATTAAGCAGGATGACCACTACATTCTCTCTCCTTAACACTTAATTTCTAAAATATTTATCAACAAAAAATTCTTTTAATTTAGATAAAACGCGGAAATTTGTGGAAAACTATTCAAAAGTTCTTCCTAGAAAAATTTCTCTGAACTAATTTAAGCCCAACTCTCCCAGAAATCTTTTATTTTTATCTCTTTTATACCTTTATTCTTGCACTTAAACCACTTTTGTTCATTGTCTTTGATGCCCTAAAGCACTTTATTTAACGCTGATTAATTAACCTGGCGGCAAAAGTTTCTATCAATTGTGATGACCTTCATTTTTACAGTTTCATTAAAGAAACAAACAGGTCAAAGATAATCATCTTTATGAGAAATAAAAATCTTGAGATATTATTCCACGTAACTAACTGTAATTTTATTCATGGTCATTTGGACAAAAGATAATTCATTGACATGGATTTCGTCATTTGTTTGCTTTTCGTTGTTCATTCATTCATTCAATTAATAATCATTCAATAAATAATATTATTAGGGAGTTATCAATTCCCTAATGGATATTACCTTATTTTTTAATGAATCTAATTTAGTATGTTTTCTGTCCTTAAATTCACAAAAAAGAATATAAATATAAGTTAGAAGCCAGGACCATAGAAAGTGACTGTAGTCAATGATTTTTTCATTTAATTTATTTAAATAACATGTAACTGTTGTAGAAATGCACATAACTTTTTGAAACATTAATTTTAAACAGTGAAAAATTATTTTCATAATAATGTAAATTTACTAATACTACTTAATTAATAGCATAAAAATAGCACTTTATATATATATATATATATATATATATATATATATATATATATATATATATATATATATTAATAATAAATATTTTCCAAAATTTATATTATTTGGATTTTATTACATTATTTGGAATTTATCATGGGAATAAAAAATGTTTTTTTATTTAAAATCTATCACACACTGTTAAGAAGTTTCGTTTATAAAGCGAAAACTCAACCGTTGGATTTTTGTAAATTAAATAGACTATTTTCTTGAGATTATAATTCAAACACATAAATTATAAATATATAATTTACACAAAAAGTAATCCATTTTACTTGAAGAATTAAAAAATGTTTTCATTAAACATGTTTAAAAAAAGGTTGAAATAATTTAGTCAAATAAAAAAAAACGATTTCAGATGTTTTAATTACATAGATATTGAAATATATTATTGATAGTTAGGTTGACTTTATTAAAAGATTATTTTAAAAAATTGTTAAATTATATTGTATATACGTAAAATTTTAAAAAAATATTTTCACATATTAATAGAAAGTCACTTTATTATTATTGAATGTAAGTAATGATGAGTTTAATTATTAAAGCTTTGTTATTCTTATCAGAATTGAAGTTCCAAATAAGAACTATAAACTACTTTCAATATTAAAATGTATGAAAAAAATAATATCAGAGGAATTTTATTAATATATATATATATATATATATATATATATATATATATATATATATATAATAAGGTGCTTAATATATAGATATGGCTTTTCTATCCTTTAACCATAAAATACTATAATAAAATTTATTAATTTACTTTCAATATGCACAACGTTTTTAACATAGCATGTATTTAAGTGTTTCCAACATTAATTAGATATCCACAGTTGTTATCTTAATTTTATATTTAATAATAAAAAGTATTGAGATTTACCTTCATATATATCTATATTACATATGAAGATTAACCTTTAAAAATGCATTAGTTTTTTTTTAAATATATAGTTTAAAATGTTATTTTATTGGTTATTATTGTGAAAATCTTTTAATTTTTAAGGATATTGTAAACACATTAAAAAGATTAATGATAATTGGTAATTGACATCTTGTGCAAAATATTAATAGTTGAAAATGTATAGGTTATTCAATTAAAAAAATATTATTGTATAAATGTGTGGGATATCAATAAAAAAGTATAAATATAAATTTTGCATAAATTCTAAATTAAACATTTAGAATTTATGCATAATTTTAAATGTTTAATATTTTTATATGTATTTTAAACTATTAAGTGCATTAAATTTGTCGCATATCATAAATAATTGAAAACATTTTTTTATCAGAAAAATTTAACCATTTTCAGATTCGTTTAAAATAAAAAAAAATGATAATAAATACTATTATGTTCATAATACATAAATTTACCTCCTATACTAATTTTCGAAAGGCCAGTGGTTTATTCTCGTTATCGGAAGGTAATGAGTGCGGAATTTAATTCAACTGACGATCCATAGAGGGCGCTAATGTGGCTATGGTGCTTAAAAATATATCATGATAGCATTCTTAGAAGACGTGATACCGCTGTGGATAGCAGGCTAAATCTGAAAGTCTTCTACTCTTAAATTACGAAGACTCTCCGACATTCGGGATCAAAGATGGCATATGCACTGTGTGACTGCACGGCACTGATGGCACAGCCACTAGATTAAGTGCCGTCACATCCATTGTTGAAAAAGTGTAGAAGAATCCTAGCTGCCAGCCGTTATAATGATATTAATGATGTAAAAGTAATTGCAAAAAATATAATAAATTTTAATGGTTCACAAAAATTTTATAAATAATTTACATATATAACTATTTTAAAATATCTCTTTTCTATTCATTTATTTAGCAAGAAACTTCAACTTGGATCAAGCAGAAGTTATGCTACGAAAAGTAAGTTTATCTTGTTTAATCAATAATAAAATATAATTAACAGATTTAAATCAGTGTAATGTATCTGGTTTCAATTATTAATTTATTAACAAAACTATGTACATAGGTATTATCTCATCGACCTTACTTACAATGAAATGTCGCCAAGCGTGGAATAGACAGCTAAGTAATGGGAAAATTATTCCATGCATGTTCGAAAACTCTTAATTCTCTCGCATTTTCGAAAACCATATTCGAGTGTTTTTTAAACGTATTAGCATATTTTAACAATTTTAAGTCAATCATCAATGTAACTTGTTTTGTAATTATTGTACTCATTGGATTAGTTAATGCCAAGACGTATTGATTTGAGAATATGAACTTTTTCATCATTAATTGAAAATGAGCGCTTAAATACAATTAAAACACAAAACTAGAAGAAAAATTAAATCCAATTAATTCTTCATTTGTATCAGAAATATTGACGTCTTCAAAATAAATAGGTCGTTATATAATAATCTTTGATTATTCGTGCAAAACAAAGTTTCCTATTTATCACAAAAAATGATTCTACTTAAAAATCACAATAGAAATGAAATGGTACCATATAAAAATCTAATTTAGTTCTGATTTATCCCTTTGATCAAATAATTTAATTTCATTGATCCTCATGCAAATGCACATGCACACTATATCAAAGGACTATAAAAGACCCCAAAATAAAATAAAAATTGTCGAGAAAAGTTACGCGAGCATCTTATTTCATAATTATGTAAATTTATCTAATGAACTCATGAAGGATGAAATATTTATCAAGATTTTATATCACAGAAGACAGGGATTTTGACCGTCGAAATAATTTTTTGTTTTATTCATTTTTTAACTGTATTTTTAATCATCGATCTCAAAAACTTAGTTTGTTTTATTATTTAAATGTATTTATCATGGCATTGGTTGTTTAGATCGCATCTGGTGACATAGTTTTGCGGTAAAGGTCAACAGATTAATACGTATGTTGCCAAAATTCAAATATCAAATATTAAGTAAAATTATATTTTAGGGTACCCCCTTGGCAAACATGCCGATTTTTGTTTGGCTATCAATTTTATTGCTGATTTTTTGTTGGCACAGAACAATCAATTGCTGTGTTGCAGTCAGAATACAATCGGGTTTTACCCTGCTTGGCGATCAACCGCAACCATAACTTGGCGAGAATCATGGGGGCACCCTTAAGTATAGGCTAACCAAATATTATATCGACAAATGGAAAGAAAAGTGCTTACTATGTAACTATGTTATTCTATTATCATTAACTAATTCTTATCTAATATCATTTATTTTCAAATTTCATAGCATTTGGACTTCAGAAAGCAGATGCAACTTGACTACATTGTACAAGATTACAGACCACCAGAGGTAAGTTATGATTTTAAAACTAGATGAGAACATTTTTATCTATGTAACATTTTAAAAAATGAATACTTTTTTTTAAAATGATATAGATATTTAACTGTTTATTTTTTTGTATAAATTAGAAATACATGATAATAAATAAATTAGTCAAAGAAGCATAAAATAAATATTAATATAATAATTTGAAAAATCTATTTCACTTACATACATCAATATATGAATTTAGTTTGTTAACTTTTAAACTCCAAATACAGATAAAAAAAAATCATACATAATGCATAATACGAATAATGATATAGATGCCAATATTGATTCAGCATATAATCCAATTTTTTTCTTTTAAAATATACGATAAAAGAATATTTCTAGTATAATTAAGAAGTTTGAATAAAATAATAACCCTTTTCAAAAATTTTGTTTTATTTTAATATTTTACAACGTGTGATAAACGATAAAACAAAATAAAATAATCCTCCAAGCCATTTTCTCAGACATGCAAATTTTATACATAAACGTTCGATATTATAAAAGTTATGAAACGTTCCCTCTCTTTCTATCCAAGCCACTAATATACAGTGGGCATTTTTAATTGCTGGTTTCACGAATTATTTCTCAGAACTTTAAAAAACTTTATTCAACCAAATGTTAAAAAGAAGTGAAAAAAATATTATTTAAAGCTAGTTGTTCATTTCTTTTATACCTGTGTAAAATCAAACATTTATGTACGATATATTATATTAAATATCTCCATTTATGCTTCTTTTTTAATTTTTCTTTTTATTAATCATTATAATTTATTATTATTTTTTATTCATAATTATTTATTATTATTATGTTATTATTTATTATAATATATTTTTATTATTTATTTTTGATAATTTTTTTATTATTTATTTTATATAATTAATAATCTGTAATTAACATTTCATATCTGTTTGATAAATATTTATTATTAAAATATAATTTCTATTATTAGTAACTAATGTGTTAATTGATATATTAAGTAATATTTGAATTTATTATAATAATTGACAACATATAAGGCGGGAATTATATGTTGTTTATCAATATAACTGTTGTAGAATGACAATTACATTGATGACATAAATAGAGGTAAAATGCATGATACAAAAGCAGATAAGCTTAAATTTAATAAGTAGCACATATTGTGCGACTGACAAAACAATAAACTCTACTTTAACTATAAATTCCCCTGTTATTAGTTAAAAAATAACATTTGAGATAGTTACTGATTCAGAAACATTATTTAGTTTAAACCAAACTTCTAGTGAGTTTAAGCATTAATAAACAAATATGTAACAAAGTTGGTCATTTAAATCCATGATTAAATATTTTTATGAATTAAAAATTATTTATCTGACTGAAATATCAATACCTAAAAACAATATTTAAAAATATTTTTTTAATCAATAATATGAGTATATTTATGAAAGAAGTATAAATTAAAATATAAAAAATTTTCTTTGTTTAAAAACCATTATTATAGTAAGAATTAACCGGAAATCTTTTTAAGATCTTTATTTAAGTACTCTTATTGTCCTCATATTATATTTTTATCACAAAAAATATTAGTCAAAATTTGTTTGATACTTTAGTTTTTTTATTAATTTATCATTCCAAAATTTGATATGATTTTTTTTATTTGAGTTTTTTTAAATGTAAATCAAATGAGCTCTAATTCATCTCCACCTCTGTACATTGTTTCTGCAAATGATAGCTTATTTAGTATTCCATTGGAATAAATTAAGATTCAATTTTAAAAAATGAATTTTCTTTCCAAACTTGAAAAATATATTTTCACTTTTGCAAAATGCTAATGTTGCTAATTTTAATCCAATAACTTATTGAAAAATAAAATTTCAGGTTTTGAAAAAATACTTACCCCAATCTTTCCTTGGATTTGACAAGGAAGGTTGTCTTATACGTTACTGCCCGCTCGGAAATCTTGATGGAAGAGGTAAATATGTTCAAGAGATTTATTTTTATACCATAAAAATTTTTTTTATCAATTAATATTAAACATTTTTCTTTTCCATTTTTAGAAAGTTATAATTATTTTTGTATTCTAGATAGCAGATATAAACACTTTATGTAAGATATTTCATGATAAAAGCTAGTAATTTTACATAGCAAAAACTGTCTTATTACAAACTATTATTTGCTTTAAATGATTTTAGGAAAACATAATACAAATTTGTTGTAATTGTTTATAATTGTAATTTATGTATTTTTAAAGTTAATGTTCGATAATTTGCTGTTAATCTTATAACCACACTAAAAATTACAAAAATTTTTTCAAGCATGTACCTCATGATTCTTAACCTGATTGTATAAATTATAAGGTCATCCATATGAAAAATATTTCATTAAATTTGATTTTAAGCAAATGAGATGTATAAATAAATTTCAAAATTGTAAAATGAACTACAACAATCAACATAATTAGAATTTTAATTACTTTCTGAAGCACATATAAACAGATTAATTTCATTTATATATATAGTTCTTGATTCACCAAAGACAGAAGATTAGTTTTACACGGCTATGTAATTCTATTTGACTCGAATAATTAATTTTTAATGGAACTATCCACATATATTTTTACTATCGAAAATATGTTGTAAATAGTGTTTCAGTAAATATAAATGTCAATCATTCGATGAAAAGTATCGTATAGTTCAATTTCAGATATTTCATATCGTTTTTATGTATTAATTTTGTTTCAGAAAATCCAGTAAAATTTAGCCCTTTAATTTTTCATCTTATGAATAAGTTATCATAACTTATGCTTATGAAAATTTACAAAATCTTTAAGCTACCAGAAGTGCGAGTTAAAACTGAAATTTTTATGCAATTTCGTACAACTATATTAATTCGAAAAGAATATGGAACACATATTCGTCTTAGGGGAACACATATTATTTTTAGTGCAACATATATTTATTTTAGTGGAACAGATATTATTTTTTTAATGAAGCAGATAAAAATTTAGTGGAACATATATTCTTTTACGTGGAACACTAATTATTTTTAATAAAACCCATATTCTTATAAGTGGAGCATATATTCTTTTAAGTGGAACACTAATTATTTTTAATAGAACACATATTCTTATTAGTGGAACACATATTCTTTTAAGTGGAACACTAACTATTTTTAATATATAACATTATATATTAAATATAGTTATAATAGTATATAATATTAACACATATTAATTTTAATGGAACACATTTTATTTTTAATGAAACACATAAGTTTTATGGAACACCAATTATTTTTAGTAGAACACATATTCTTTTTAGTGGAACACATATTCTTTTTAGTGGAACACATATTTTTTTAGTGGAACACATATTCTTTTAAGTGGAAAACATATTATTTTTAATTTAGAAGTTTGATATGTACTGTAATATTAGTATAAAATGCACACAAATAATGATAGGTTTAACAAAATATTTAGTTTCTTTTAGGGAGTTATAAGTGATAGAAATGAAGGCATGTTTTACAATTTTAAAATTTTCCTTTTATTTTGTGCACAACATTTCTTCATCTAAATTCATGAATGATTACCTTTATTTTATATTTGCTATTCCCATTTGAGTAAGAACTGCGAATACTCAATTGAATAAACATTTGGTTCCATGAGGATGGCTTAAGTTACGAATTTAAAATTTTCAACATATATAATCCAGAAAATCATCATAAACAGGTTAACACTGCAGCAATATTGAGAAATAGTGGCATAAATATCAATTTAAGTCCGTAAAACTAAGTCATCTATTTATAGCCTATATATAGATGTGATTGAGGAAAAATATATAATAAAAAAATAATGATGTTTGTGTTCTTTTATTTAATTTTCAGAATGAATAATTTAATTTTTAGTGCCACTTTCCAAGCAATTCAATTTCTAATGTAATTTCTCTAACATAACATGAAATGTTTTATTAGAATACGTTCGCGAAAATAATGATTTCAATCATAATTAGTTTTGAATCCATTTTTTCAGGATAGGTTGCAAATTGATGACTGACAATATAACATTTAATGATGATTCATTGTTTTCATATATGTTATTGTGCAATAATAAAGATAATAATATGTACATTTGCAAATAATAATGATTAAATGATGTGGAAATAAAGATTTCACATGAGTTCTGCATCATTAATATCTTATATGTGCATAATATAGAGGTGTATAAGAAAAGAGTACTTTTGAATTACGACAGCTTTTGGAAAAATTTTAGATTTTATTAATTAATTCTTTTTCCTCAGTTTCTTACATTGCTAGATTCACAGTTTTAAAAAAAAAGTTTTGTTCATAAATTTGATTCACATTTTTGCAGGTTTATTTAAATCTGCTAACGCAAATGATGTTTTGAAATACTGTATACAAGTGATACAATCAGATGTGGAACGCTTAAAGATGGTTTCCAAAAAGGTAATAGTTTTTCTATTTTTGAAGTACTAGTGCATTTTAAGTTAATGCTAAGAAAAGTTTATAAGTCTTCAAAATAATCAAGCAAGTTAAATGGACTAATATAGTTAAGTTTGAATGTGAAATGGATTTTTAATTTATATAGAGAATGTTTCACAAATATTACAAAATCAAATTTCAAAGAGTGTTTATGAATATTGTTAATTTTAAAAAGACTTAATTTGTGAATATTTTATAGCAGCTTTTCTTAGTTGCATTGATACCTCAGTATTCGTTTGGTAGATAAATGGTTATTGTTTGAAATATTCTATTAATAATTACCGAAAATACTGTTAATAATGATTAAAATACATTTATTTTTAAATTTCTAAGTACACAGTCACAAATAAAATTTTAATTAATTATCTATCAGTATAACTCAATTGCCCCAAAAGAATCAGTAAATAAATACTTAAGTTTTGGTGTTAATATATCGTGAAGATTTTAATTTAAAAATATTGAATCATATGTTCGAAAATAACTATAAATTAAAAAAGCTTAAACTTTTTTAGCTACAAGATGAAAAACTAGGAAATGAAAATAATGTGAGTATCTATTCATTAGTGTGAGAGGTTATTTGATAGCGAAAATGCATAAAATAGACTTAATAAAGTATATATGAAATTATATTTATGAATTTTTTATACTTTCTTCAAAAATAATTCTTGATACCGAGAAGAATTAATTGATTTTATGTATATTTGTAATATTCTCATTTAATTTTGATACTCCTACAATATAATAATAACATATGATTTATATTATTATATTTTGTGTTTCAATACATAATAAATTTTCAAACGTGAAATAATTTTAACATTTCTATGAATAATTTAGCTCTTTGTATGAAATTAATAATATGCTTTCTAAAGAGACTTTAATATCGTCATTTTTTTGTTTTTTAGCAAGTAAATATTGGGCAAGTAATTCTTTCTTGACTACTCAAATATCCGATGAAATAAAAACAACGGGAATATGGTGTGGAAAGCTTGAAAATTCTTTCCAATTACAGAGTGCTTAGATAATGAAGTCTTTCATGCCAGTTCCAAAGCATTTCCGATTAGTGGCGTATTAGGAAAACCAAAAATACGCTTGTTGCAAAGAAAACAGCAATGTTTTTCTAAAAGATAAAAGATTTGTAAACATCGTTATTAAAAAAATACGGGGTTGGAATATGGGAAGAATAGACAATCCGCTGTTGCACATACACAGTTTTTCTTTCACCCCAGAAATTACACATCGTTGACAATTTTAGACGAAAAAAATAACTAGATGTGTCATTCATTGTTTTCTGAAAAATCGGAGTCCCAGAATAGCTTGCATCATGACATAAAAAATTCTTCATTGAATACAAATGTTTATTATGGTTTATTTAAATTACAGAAGCTATAATAAAAATTTTGAATTAAAATGTAGCTTCTATTTTAAGTTGAATAGAGGTCAGCATCTTGACATAAGTTTTATAGCATTCCCGTCTTCCATACCTAATGCAACCCCAGACTGCTTACGAACAGAATAAATAATATATTGATATAAAGAAAAAAATAGTTATAAATTGGAAGCTTAAAATAAACACTCTTTGTTTAATTTTTTTAACTAAAGTTAGTATGAATAACTTCAATGTTAATGAAGTTCAAATTGAATTTTGTGCCTTTCACAATTTTTTGAAGAAAATTTAAAATGTTTATAAAACGCAAGAGGTAAGATAACAACATACAAAACTTCAAGTTTAACAAATAAGTAATTATATTTGTCTTTGTTGTTAACTGTCTTAAAACAATTTCCTACATTTATATTATAAAAGTGAACACACATTAACGCCTTTATATGGAAAGTTATGTTAATAAATACATATTTGTGCTTCAAAGATTTGGCTCTAAAGAAAATAAATAAATATTGCTTATTTATTACATTCAATAAATTTAGAATATTTACTGATTTTCCCAGAGTACAAATACACAGAATGAATGCGTGAAAAAATGCGAATATAATTTAAAAATTTTAACTAAAAATGTTCATTAACGTAGTTGTTCAAAATCAATGCCCTTTTTTCAATAATAAACTTTTTTAAAGCACAACTTCTTTCCACTCAGCAGTTACTACTTGAACATAATTATAAATCTAAGCTCTTAGTTTGAAATAAATCAAATAAATTTACAGGCAAATCAGCTTCTTTCTTATAAAAGTTAAAAAATAACAAAATTTTAAGTTTTACTAAAGAATATAAATAATATTATAATGAACATCCGAAATAAAAAATGCTTTTTTATATGCTCATTCAAATTTAATCATTAAATAATATATTTGATAAATAATTTTAAATTTCTTCTTTTTCATGTGTTAAATATATTTATATTTTAAAAAATAGCTCTTATTAACTTTAATATTTGAAATCCAAGTATCAGAATGATAAATTCAAAAGTTAAAAATAAGTGAACTAAAAAATTAATTCAAATATTAAAATTAATTCCTTGATACGTTTTACAATACAACTTTTTTTTTAAACTTCCAAATAAATTTCTGCGCCCAAAGCAATTTTAAGACTAATAATAGTCAGTCCTTAAGTGACTTAGAGTTAGAGACTAAAAATAAATACATTTGACCAACTAATATAATTATGGAATACTGTATGGGTTACAATAGCGGGTTATTTAAGGATCAAATCAAACACAAATATTTGAACCAATTATTTCTTTTGAGTAATTAATTGAACGTAGAATTATTCTTTTCTGCAATGTCTTGTATAATGAATTTTGGTCTTTCTTTTGCAGACAGGAAAGGAAATAACAAAATGTGTTTATATTTACAACTTGGAGCACATGTCTTTGGCAAAAGCAACCCACAAGAGATGTAAGTATAAATAGTATTTTAATATAGAATGTACTTCAAAACATATTATTATTCAAATTTTACCAAAAATATATATGTTGACAAATTAGCGATTTCATAAAAAAGCTATATTGAGTTTTTTATATTTACAATAATTTGATATTTTTAATTACTTTTAACATAATAAATTTATTGTACTTTTACTTTCTCAAAAAAACTTTCTTTGATCAAGAATTCAAAAACACTTTTAGGATGATAAAATTTCATTTCCTTTTACATAAATATATTATAGAGTAAATTAGAATTTTATATTAAAAGTGAAGCACGTGCTTTTTAAAATCTACTTAGAGTAAATTGAAAATATAAATTATATAATGGACTGAAAGTTTAATTTGGTGTTTTCCGAATTTGGATTTATTACGTATTTTATAATGCACCATACCCGAGCCAGGATTCGAACCCAGGTCCCACCCATCTTTAGTCAGGTACGCTAACCACTAGACAGGTTGGGTGGCTATAATTCCGGTATAATTTTTATATGAATGATGAATATTTTTCTATTAATCTTTTTAAATTTGATTTTTTAAGTTCTAGTATTAATAGAAAATATTTCTAAAAAAATACTTTACTGAATAAAACGATATAAATAAGCAATATATAGCTATAGAAATCTAGAAAATCATAGCAGAAACATACCACATAAAACAAAAGTAAATATGCAAGAAGGAAAATAATTTTAAATTTGCGATTTTAATCAAACATTCAGTATCATCCCTTTTTAGCCTTATTACATAATTAAGTACATCGTTTCATTTGCCCATTGTGTTTCATGCATGCATATGCAACAAACGAGTATTCAGTTTCAAATTCCTGTGGCGATGTATGCATAATTACATCAGATATTCAACTTAAAAATTTGCCTCTCCTACAAAATTACAATTCAGAATGCATAAAATTAACTGCAAATTTCTCATATGCAAATCAGATAAATAGAAACTGGCGCCACGACTCATCAATCAAGTTCCAATAATTTAAAATCTCCCAATTGATATATCATTTTTATATATCAGAGTATACAATAAAAATCATCAACGCGTGCAATTAGGATAATCCTTTTCCAATTTTCCTTATGTAGTAAACAAACCTTGATTTGATATAATCTCAATAATTCAAAAGGCAATAAGTAGTTTCGTTTTATCACTTTTACCATCTTATCCTCTTCTTGCACGCATTAAAATCTCCCACAAACTTGGTCAAGAAAATCCCATTAAGTTGTCTTGCTTAACGTTAAAGGTTAACTTAAGCATAACTCAGGGAAACATTCTCTTGGAAAACTTTTTCCTAGAGAAACATAACGTAATCATTTTATACAATTTTATTTCCTTATTTTGCTAGCTGAACTATTAAACACATAACTGTGGTTTTTCCTTTAAATACAAATTAAAGTTTCACTATATTGTCTTTAACATGAAAACCAATTATTGAAAATCTCTGATACGACAACTGAAAATATAATCGTCGATAATTACCGTTCGTAAAATTCCAGAAAATATACGATTTGATTGTTCTCAATTATTTTAGCATAATTCACATCATAAAACATTTTGTTTTATGTTGAAAGTTATATTAAGTGTGTTTTTAGTCACGTTATATAGCTTTTTCTAACAGGCTTTTTAAATTAAATGCATTTTAATTGGTCTCTAAATACTATCAAATGTATATTAGAATAAATATTCCATCTAATATTAAAAACAATCACAAAGACTTGTGAAAATAATCATCTATTTAAATGTTACAAAACTTCACAAAATATTGTATTGGATTGTTTTTAACAGTGTTTTTGGCTATGTTTATTTATATAAAACATAATTTTAATTGTGATGAAAAAAGATGTAAACAAACCAATTTAAATAATATTTCTTTAAAAAAATATGAGTTTCAATTTGTATTAAACAGAGCAGTGCTCATAAGTTTAAATTAGTTTGACTACAAAATCCTATTCTTGGGAGTAAGATTTATAAAGGATAATAGTTTTAAATTCAATGAATTCGCATTACTTTTTATTCTGAAGAATTTACTATCTAAAGTTTTGTTTCCTAAAGCAGTATGTCTTTTATATTTCTTAAAGTTGTTCTTTTATATTTTTTATTGTACATTTAAAATTTCTTCTTAAAACTACTTACACCAAAAATAAAATTACAGCATTGAAATTGTGTGACATAAATATTTTACACCAGCAATATAATTATGCCAAAGTTATTCATTTCTATGTAATAATTTAAGTTATGTTAAAACAACAATAATGTTACTGTTACTTTGTTACTGTTACTTTGTTTGAATAAAATGTCATTAAACAATGATAACATACATTGAAAAAAGTAATAAAATGCAAAATGTTAATTTCCTCAAAGTAGTTTCTCCTTGAACTCGTTCACACTTGTTACGTCCGTGACACTATGCGAAGATTCCTGTATGTTAAAGACATGGTTAGCATATTAACATTCAAGATCTTTCTGATCTCTGTCTCTTTACTAAATATTATTTCACAGAGAACGTGTACCAAATAGCAATATAATTAATGATTACAATTTAACAAATCCAAGACGATAAAAAATATTTGTTACATTTTTAAATCCTACATCTCGTTTTATCAGTATGATTCTTTTTAAAATGTGGAAAAGTGTATTGTTTTCCTAATAAGAAAATCTTACAGATTCACTAAAAAGGAATATTTATCCCATCATTTTTCTATAATTTTAGTTCAGTATATTGTCATTAAGCAAAGAGTTAACATTATTTTAAGTAAATCTTCATTAACTCATCCAAGTAACATTCGGAAATGTGTTTGGTCATTCGATGGTAAGTTGTATGGAATTATTCCAGCTATAGACAGCAATAAAAAACATGCCATTAATAATTGTGATAATTGTTTAGAATAGTATCGAGAAGGAAGCCCTTTTCTCAATCTTTATGTTAGTCATTAGGATTTTTAAGGGATTGAATTCTTGTCATTGTTATATGACTGTTTACGTTTTTTTTCATGTCTCTAAGGAAACTAGTTGCTTTTTGTTGACATTCATTGGCGATTCTTAACTGTATTTTTTATACAATGAAAACTCCTTCCTTTAGGGCCACGGTGGCCTGGTTGGTTAGGGCGTCGTTCTCGTTACCAAAAGGTGGTGAGTTTGAATCCCGGCTTAGCCGACCATCGTGTTCACTAATGGCGACTGGGACACGTAAAATCTGTCGGGTCGCAATGTCCTCCATGTTCCCATTCCAAATTAATACCTCTGGGAATGGATGGAGCCAGGCTTTGGGTCTTCACTGGTTTCAATCTCTAAATTCGAAGATTCAGATGGTGCAGCCATCTATGAGCAAAAAGTCGTACTTCCACCTTCATATGAAGGTGCTCTATTCAAAAACGGAAGGCGCTCTCCCTCTGACTTCATTCGCCTCTTGGCATTGCCAAGCGTCATTAGAAACAACAACAACTAATTCCTTTAGGATTTTCTTAGAGTAGCCACATAGCGAACAATTTTGGTTGATAAATACATAGTTTAGAGGATATCCCCAGAAATGTTTCCCGAAATTCAAACACAATCAGCAGAGCATCATCAATCAATAACTACACTTTCTCGAAGACTATAAAATTGGTTCCTTACAGATATACAGCTCACTTTACTGCTTACACCATTTCCAAGAGTAATTACTTCATAAAAGTCTTCTGAAATATTATACAGCAGACTGTACTCTAGTATATGCATGCTAGTTATAATATGGAATTTCAGTTTTAACTCAATAGTTAATGAGTTCGATTCTCTTTTCTGGAGGAAGTGTTTTTGGCCGCCCAGCTTCCGTCTTATAACTGCAGATGCATGTCAAATCAGCCCACGTGTTTAAAAAGTGATTGAAGTCAGACAAGGAAACCAAAAGAATTTATTTCATAAATATAGATCACTTTGACATTAAAAGGTTATATGCCGAATATACAAGTACTTCATGGCCAAAGAAATTCAATATGCATTTGTTGTAACTGTATATGTTTTATTACATACGTGGTGCCATGTTGCATGTAAACTTTATCAGCCGTATGGAAACTTACTTTTATATGTGGTTACTGCTACTTTATGTATGAGGAATAGTTCATAAAAAAATTCCTTACCCAACTTAACATGTCAATGTAGTTGTATTACTCATAAAAAAGAGTTACATTTATTCTATTCTATTAAAAGTTAAATACACTT
>JAPDSC010069565.1:26152-44178 GCA_026290005.1 Latrodectus geometricus
ATATGGAAAATTGGAGTTAAGCGTTGTAGCTTCTGAGCAAATAATGTGTAATATATTAAAAAATTATACTTTTAAAATATTTTGTTAATTTTACAATTTATATTTTTAAGCTGAAAATAAAACTTTTGTAAAGTGAAATCTTATAGAAGTTATAATAATATATTTCTTATATATTATATTTTAATTAATATATCTTATGTTTCGGACTAATATTATTAATAAATGATAACTATAACTCAAACCTTCGTTTCAAAATGTCTATAAAATTCATTTAGACTGAACCTCTTATAGAATATTTCATATAGTTTTAGAGAATACATATTAATTTTTAATGATCAATTATTTGAAGGAATTTAATTCAGGTAATTTTATTCCTCCCTTAAAAATTTTATTGGAAAGCATAAATAAAAATACTTTGAAATAATTTAAATTAACGTTAATTCATAAGTTTATTTAACAAACAAATGAATTTACTTTTTTATTCATTCATAGAGGGTTGGAAAGATGCGTTACTTGAGGAAATTGACTCTGATGTTTTGCCAGCCTTCCTTGGAGGATCGAGAACAGATCCAGATGGAAATCCATTTTGTAATACATTTGTAAGTAATGTAAAATGTAAATGTTAATTATTTCTTTATAAACATCGGTGAATTTGTATAAATATGCATATCTCGAGATTTAGTGATTAGCTGGAGTTCGCTATTAACTACAAAAAACTCTCCGGATGTAAGATTTCGGTAACCAAATTCAATTTTGAATAAATTAGTCTTATAGTGATCGTAGTTTGACTCAGATTTACTGTACGGTCTCTATTGGCACGATTTTCCAAAGTTGGTGATAAATAACATTTTCTGGCAACCTAACCAATTCTGACCAATTAACAAAATGACAAAATGGGAACCGACCAATGAAAAATGGAATATTCTGTTTATTTTCAGACCTCGCTTGTGCAGATTGGCGAGATTTTTGGCGATTTTTTGAAAAAGTGGCCAATAGCAACCTTACATTTTTACCAGTAGTTTTATTAAGAGATTTCAAGTATAGCATTTGACTTGTTTACGTTTCGATTGTATGAAAATTAAACACAACTCCATAGACTTATCGTGTTTTGTAGAAAATTTAATTAATCCTGCTACGAAATTTCATGTCACGAAAAATCTAAAAATAAAAATCTAAGGTGCGAACTTCTACAATCTATGAAATTGGGGAACGAAAGACTAGATTAGTTGCAGGTGTAACATTTAATCAAGTAGAAAAAGCCAATATATTTGTTAAGTGAATTCCTTTGAACAAGAAGTTAATTCCATAAAGTTTACGAAATCTTTATAATTAATTTATTTGATGTGAAGAGTCTATCAGTTAATAGCAAAAACTAATTATGTCAGAAAACAGTATTAAGCTGGAAACTGAAATTTGGAATATATAATTTTAAATAATTAAATAACCAGATATTGTTAAAGTACCATAATTTTGGAAAATTTGAATTAAAAGTGCACGGCATTAATAATGGAAATAAATGCGATGTTTTTTTGTTTGACCATAAAACAAAATTCAATTAATAAAATTCAATAAAAAGAAACTAAGATAAAGATTTAAATTTTCTTTCTTTGGACAAATATTTATTTTAACATTCAAGCTATTTATTTAAACATTCAAACTTTATTTACTTAATATGCATTAAACATGTAGTATAATCAACAAAAGTAAACAAATTTATGACAAATGCTCTTCTCGAAATTTACTTTTAAATTAATAAATTACATATTTCTTGTAGGTAGAACACGCCGGAATGATACCTGAGAAATTATACCTATCCAAAAACCCTCAGAGATTCCTGAAGAAGCCTGGATCTAAAGTGGTTAATATTAACAGTCGTTCTAGTGTACAAATACCTATATATGTTGAAAACCCCAAATCCATCCTCGAATGGGAATTCGAATCTTCAAAAGCTGACATTTCCTTTGGACTTTTGTTCGCAGATTCCAAAATCTCCAAACCAGTTTCTTTGATTCCTGTTTACAGAGTGGATACGAATTTTGAGCCAGATGTCGGAAAATACCGATGTGATAAAGCAGGAACTTGTAAGTATATTGCTTAAAGATGTATTAGTTACTATTAAGGAACACAGCTTGATTTACTTATAGTAAAATTAGTTGAAAGTAGTCGGTAAAATTTTAGTTCTCTCTTAATGTAAATTATCAATATAATTCTTATTTAATGGCGCACGTCCTCAATCAAACAGTTTAACAGATGATCACAAAGTAATACTGCTGACATTCTCAGCATCAATATCAGGCAAACGGACTAGTTAATTTGATCTATTTTGAGACACTTTTGCTTATAGAAACTTCTTTTCTGCCTCAAGATTGGAAGATTTTTCTGGTACACTCCTCTGTAATTCATTTGTATTGTATTACTGATTTTATTTCCTTGGACGTCTGTGATGCTTTTTTTTGTAGTATTAAAATCCTTATCAACATGTGATAAAATAAAATATCACATTGAATGAAGCACCAACTAAAAAACTCAGAAATAATGTAACATTCATTCCCACCAAAAACAAAATATCATGATTATTAAAACATAAGACTCACGGGGGATAACATAAACAATAAAGAAAAAATTAACGTGTAAATGTATAAAATGAATTAACATATATTCATGGGTCATATTTTCAAAAGATAATATTTATAAACTATAAGAGAAAATCATGTAAAACTTTATATTAGGAAACAAAACATATATCGATCTAGGCATAGATATCATAAGTTAGCTCATATTTTCTTTATTTTTTCAAAAAATAAACATTAAACTGTGTCCTATTTTCATTGATATCCAGTACATCATATATATGTTAGTATATGCAATATTTCAATCATTATAAAATTCTACTATCATAAATGTAAAACCATTATTAGTTCCATATTATTTTATTATTAATTGCATATTGTTAAAATGAAAATATTAATTTCAAACCTTTTTAAATATATATTCCTAAGCTGTCAAATTTATCTCATATATTTTCATTTTTAGTAAATTAAGTATGCTTAAATAATTATAAGCAATACAAATATAGTAAAATTAAAGTGCAAATAAATGAAAATCTAATGCGTTAAATCTAAGTTTCACTTTTGGACATAGAATATTTTTCTCATGATATGCTTGATTTATATTTGTAACTAAAATATATTATATTACTCACAATATTATTGAATATTATTTATCTTTGTAAATTACATATTCTTATTTGTTTCTTGCTTTCATTTAGATATATTTGTCTTCGACAACTCAAACAGTTGGCTCAACTCCAAGCAAGTTTACTACAGGATAAATGTAACCCAAGGAAAGGAATTTATTGAACAATGAGAATGATGAAAAAACTAACCCTGCCATTATCTCTACTAATATGATTATATGTTTCTTGTATTGTAAAACACTTTGTAAATAAACATATTATGTAATTCTATAAGTATTTCATTTTTTTTGCATAAAAATTTTCCAAAAGTACATGCTCGGATAACTCAATTTTGAAAAGTAAACTAAATTTTCTATTTGTCTTAAAAAGCGCCTTAAATTATAACATACACCTATTGTTTGTTTTAAATTATGAAAAATAAAAAAAATTTCAGCATTTACTTAATTTTAATGTGTTGTGTAACCAATGAAAATCATATTAATAATTACAATCAAAATTGTTTCTTGCCGTAGATAGGGATTGTTTAAAAGAAACTGCTTAAAAAGCAATAAATTACATAAATATTTTTAGTAAATAACGTTCTATATCAGGGGAAATATTTATAATGGGGGAGTATTAGCACATAAAAAGTCTTGCTTAGAAGTTATGTCAAATATTTAAGAAATATTAGGAAAAAGATTTCGAACTAAATAAATAATCAAATGTTTTGAAAGAATTTAATTTTTGATCTGACATATTGAGAAATTTTGATATTGTTCTTCTCTATCTAAATAGAAAAGTTGTCCAATCAAATTCAACTTAGTATTTGATCCAATATAAGCATATAATGTATCTAATATAAGTTCCAATAAATAAAATTCAGAAGAAAATTGGTTGAACGAATAAACCATCTTACTTTTAGTGTTTATTTTCCTAGGAAAAATATTTGAACACTTTAATCAATTTTATTTAATCATTGTAATCAATTAAATTTAGTGAGTAAAAATTTACTGTGCGGTCGCTCTTGGAGACTTTTTCAAAAAATTGCCAAACATCTCGCCAACTTCGCCAGTTTGGACAAGCAAGGTCTGACAATAAACAAAATATTCCATTTTTCATTGGTCGGTTCCCGTTTATCAGAATCACAAATTTTTCATTGGTCAGAATCCCTTATCTGTAATTCGTCGGAATTGGTTGGGTTGCCAGAAATTGTTATTTATCACTAACTTCGGAAAATCGTGCCAAGAGCGACCAAACAGTAAATCTGAGCTAATTCAGTGTATTGCCAAACAAGAAAAAATATTTATTTCAATTTAAATGGAACTTGTGTATTAAAACAAGCTATTATATTTATAAATACAACATCTTTAAAATATTTAAATGTTTTTCAATTGTGCAAAACTTTGTAAAATGCCCCTTATACATAAATTTAAATTCTACATCACATTTTTGTTTTAGGAAAATTTTATTAATTATTCATTCTTTGACTCAGATGTTAACCTAGTCTCTTCACGATAATTATGCCAGTGATATAGTTAGATAAAATTTATGACAATAGGTCGGAAAGCCCAAAAAGTATTGCAACAACCCTACCTAAATATTATTCTGATACAGTTAATATGTAGCGAGCATTTTATGCAATCTTCATTTTTCGAAATTTTAACAATTAAGATACAAGCAATTGATAAAGAGAAAAATCATAACTATGCCCTAATTGTATTACAAGAAATATATAATTTTTTGGCGAGTGAGGAAAAGTACTTCATTTCTGGACCAATACAGGAAATGCATAGAAACAGAAGGTTTTATATCGAAGAAAGAATGGCCTGTATTACCATTGTTCCAGTCTTTCTGCCTGTTCTTCAGTACCCAGTTTCTGAGGGTAGATTTTATTGAGCATTGCGGGAAAGGTATGGTAGTGTTTTGGCCTCTGAGATGGCGGCATTTTTAGCAGCTTGGTCTGCTCTTTCTATACCTGCAGTTCCTACATGGGCTTTCACCCAACTGATGATGAAGCGAAGAAAAAAATATAAAGTCATTCTGGATGGATCGCACAATAGGGCTATTACTGGTAGGGATCAAAATTGATTTTATATATTTTGGTTGTCAGACCAAATAGTGGCTTTAGATTGATGTTGATTACTTTGATTAACAGTATCTTTTAAAGCTAGGTTTTGTCTTGAAATATTAATGAATTTTCACCTATGAGCTTGGCCTGCCAGACTGATGTGTATTCGCCCTTGCCGGAAGAGACTATCGCAGTGCCAACCTAATTTCCTGTTTTTGATCCATCTTTGAATATATTAATCTTGCCATCTTCAAAAGTTGGAACATTAGTTTTCTCATCAAATGAGATCGGTGGCTACAAAGGAAAAATGCCTGGATGGATTGAATCTACTTTTATTTTGACTTCAATGTCTGATGATGGCGGAAGAGAAGGATCAAGGCAAAGAATTTGGCAAAGCGTAAGGTCAATTAATTTTGCTTCTGCTTCTATTTTAAGGTTAAGTGGAGGGATCTATGTTGTTACTTGTAATATTGAGGCCTTGCACTTGCTTGGCGAATAAGCCGTTCGACTGCGGTGTCTATGTGCTGACGTTGTAGTTGTACGAAATACTCACGTGATGTCGGGGAGAAATTTTCGTTGCATATAACTGAGCTGTAGGGATAATTTGGCAGAGAGTTGAGTTCTCCAAATGTCTGCTCCATATAAAAACAGTCTTTCCTTTACAATTTTGTTTAACGCTGTTCAGGATTTCTTTGAGTATCCTCACCGACTATCAACAATTCTTTTAAGTTTTTTATAATTTTTAATGACTTTATTTCCCTGTGTTTTGATATGAGCTTTGAACCCAACACATGTTCTAAGAGATTTTTAGGTATTTGAATTGTTTTCATTCCTTATCTATTTGCTTTATGGGAGAGTTTCTTGAACTTTCTCTCTTAAGCCATTAAAATAGGGCCACTCACTATCTATAAAATTTCCTCTAGAAAGTTAAAAATGCAAATAGCTAAGAACAATTTCATATGTTCTTTTATTACAACAAACTCAAGCATTCACACAGTATAGATATTGTTATAAAAAACCATAAACTTAATCCCTATCTCTTAATATTTTAATTTTCTCTAATCAACCAAAGTACATTCTCTTCCATAGAATGCCAATTTATAACAGGGATGTGGTGAGCTCAATGTATATTCATATTATCACCAATTAAAACAAATTGGTTAAGTCACTGAGAAGCACATAACCTAACAGCTGAAAGTCGCAAGTTGCTTGTCTTCTGTCATGGAATGACACTCTGGTGGGCTGTCCATAAATGATAAGATGTATATACGTGTGGCAAGGGCCAGAATTCGAGGAGTTACATTTAATTATTCTGACAGACGAGCAAACAGAAACCAAAAGAACTTGATTCAATTATTATTGCTCACCATATCTGCAATCGAATCTAGTATATACACTCTAAAAATGATGTCCGTCTATTAAACTACGGAGATTATTTTCTAAACATTAATTTCGTTGAATACTTTTTCAAGAAAGTATTGTATCCACATGAGAAATGCAACAAAATTTTCTAAAGTGTACTATACAAAATATAACAATCAGTTTAAAAATTAGACATTGAACTGATTATTTCTATTTTATTTCTGCAGAAATTTAGTTTATATCGGACAGTGAATAATTCGCCAAATTTTAAGCAAATAGCACCAAATAATTTGAATTTTCTGATTTTGTGAACAGCAACTCAGAAAAATACAAATAAATATATTTTAGTAACTTTATTGGAATAGAAAAAGATTTTTCTTTATATTTATTTTAAAGAAATTAAGTAAACTACAAATTGCCTGACAAAATCTTTTGTCTTTATATATTATATCGGTCAGTATAAATAAAATAATATAATACGGTTAAATTTTTTTATTTAAAAAAATATCTTTTTATAAATATTTGACTTTATAAAAATATTTTTCACTGTTATGGTATTAAATTCCAAGTATTTAATCAGTATTTAGAAAATATTTAGACAAGAAATTGAATATGTGTGTTTGTGAAAACTAAAATATCAGGGTATCATAAATAAGTGCAATATTTATATAAAGAACAAAACAAAGTTCATAAGCCAGTGAATTTATTTCCATGTAATTATATGTAAAAATTTATTTTCTCGAAATTGTAAGTAAAAAAGGAATTAAAGAAATAGAATAGACAATAAGTTGAAAATAAAAACAGCTTATTTCCAGCAAGACATTTTTATTAAAAAAATTAAGTATAATGGAAATAATTAGAAAATTAGTTATATGACAAAAAATATTTATCGAAAAAATGTAAAAAATACCAAGAAAGCTCAAGTCTGTTTATTAGCATTTACCTGATATTCTTCCTCAAAATACGCAGTAAATCAAATATGGAAAAACACAATTTACACGATAAAAAGTGATGGCAATATCTTCTCGATAATTTCCTTCTTTGTATAATAAATGTCTGTTTATCTTTGTCAAATTTGCAACACTTTAATCATTTTCAAACAATAGAATGTTATTTATTTGATACCATCTTAATGTTTTAAATCATATAAACAAGTGTTAACATGGCAACATTTGAATTTATTTGAATAAATTTAAAAGTGATTAATTGTTTCAGACAATCTGTTTTTCTCCTAAGCAAACAACTGATAAAATATAATAGTAAATTATTATACTAATAAAAATTTTTTTTAAATATTATTGGTAAAAACATGTCAATGCAAGTAGAAAAAACATACTCAATCCTGCTTTTTTAAAAAAATTACTTGAAAGAATATTTTTATACATGACAATTATTAAAATTATTTAATATTCTATAATTTCCAGAAGGAAGGTTCAATCAAGACATACATTGCGATGGGATAGAAAGAGTGTATGGGGACATGAACTCTTTATTTAGTTAAATTGAGACGGGCATCACTGCAAGCAACATATCTTAACTCAGGGCATATATATAGATAAAGTTAAAAAAAATGATCAAAGTGAAATTAAAATTCAAAAACAAATTATAAAAGATAAATTTTAAATGCATATTTATATTCACAAAGGCATTTATTATTATTTTCGAATAGAAGAAAGTACGTATTATACTTATACTATGTTAATAAGAACATAAAGGCAACAAAATATTTAATTTGATAAAAAAGGAAGATTTTAAATTTTACTTTCTTGCCAGAAGGATTGTATTCAGCAAATAATGTCATTTGCTACCATCAAAATCAGATCCGAATTCTGAAAAAAATGTTTTATTAACCATACGAATTTAAAAAATATTCGAAATAAAGTCAGAATAGTATTATAAAGTCAGCCAAATAATTCCTTGCATTGACTTGTTGTAAAATCTCTTTACCATGGAGTATAGTTTAAGCTTTATGAATCTTCTTGATATGCAGCCCAACCTGTCAGGCGGTTAGAACGTAACTGACTACTGATAGGGAGCACCTGGGTTTGAATCCCGGCTCAGGCATGGATGTACTTTCTCTTTCTGTGTTTCTTGTCCTTTCCTCAGATGATGGATGAATGTGGCCCACCCTATAAACGGATTTGTGGTGGTGTGGCTTGGGCAAAGCTACTCGTAGCTCCGTGACTCGGTTCACAGGTGCCCACCGGCTAACGATAAATTGAGTAGCAGTTTCCGGCCTTGTTGCTGCAAATGGGCTAATGTTACTTACTTGCTCAAGGGTGCCCGCCATTAGAAATAAAAAATAATCTTTTTGATATTACTGATTATACTTTAAATGGTATTACACACTTTGGAAACCACAAGAGAATTATTATTTTTTAATTGCACATATAAGCTTAATTGCTTAAACATTGTGTGTTAACATTTATGTGTTAACAATAACAGTTAAACACATAATTATTGCGGAGATTTTTTTCAGATATTAAGGTAATTAAGATTAATTCAAATGTTTTAAGATTAAAGTAATTAAAATATTAATTTTAAAAAGTGTATATATTACAAGTTGCAAGTAATTTAAATATTAACATCCAGAAAAGTATTAATTGTGAATATCGAAAGAAAAATCTTCACATTTGAATGTGTATGGCGTAAATATTTTTTAACAAATCGAGATCTCTTGGACAGAGAAAAATAAGGCCATTAATGGCTTCAATTGAAAAGGCTGTAAAAAAACAAATTTCAAAATCTCTGAAAAGAACACTTATTTACTTTAAGACAAATGTTTACAAGAATATTACAATTTCAGAATTTAAAAATTATAAAAAAATCATTTACCCTTTAGTTTATAGAACACTAATTTTAAACTGCTTCTCATGTTTTAATTAAGAAAAACTTGAAAGAAAATTGGTAAAAAAAAAAAAAAAAAAAAAAAAAGAGAGAGAGAGAGAGAGAGAAAGAAAAATTGACTTAATTTTTTCTCTAAAATAATTATTTCAAAGAGAGTTATGTTGTAATTAATCATATTTGGATGTACTAATGTAGTCTAACTTTGTTACAAATCAAAAATGAGAAATCAATGGAGACATTATCATTATTATAAAAATCTAAAGAATTTGAAATTATGTACTCAGATTAAGAGATTGCATATCGAAAAGATGACTCAGTAGACATAGAGCATTTAGATTCTAGTTTGTTTCAGATTTTGCTACGTCATTTTAATTCATGAAGTGATTAATCAGATTTTGAGGAATGTATATGATGTTCAGTTAGTAGTAATCAGATTTGGAAAGAAAATAAAAAATGTTCCTTTTTCATTCAGTTTAGTATATTTTTATTGCATTTTCTTTATAACTCAGCATGAATATCGTACACACCAATTTTTTAGGGAGCAAGCATGCATATTCAAAAATGTAAATATATTTTCAACTTTTCTCAAATTTATTTTTATTGTTATCTTGTATTTTTCTTATTATTGTATCGTTTATAATATTGAGATAAAGATTTCGGCAACAAAATTGCTTATGACAATACTAGTCACAAGTTAATTTAACGTAAGTTTTGTGCGTAGTTTAAAAATGTTATCAATCAGTTACCAAAAATGTTTTCTTAACAATATGAATTTTTTCCAGAAATCACTATACTTAAAAAAACAGTATTAATTATTTTAATAATATCTATATATAATTAAAAATACATTATTATAAATAACTTAATTAAGTATCCTTTTTTAAGTTTAGTTATTTTCTTTATGATATATTGAAAGTTTCACAACAAATTTCCCACTGTAGAATATAAAGTGGGTACGTTTTTGTAGTATTAATAGCTTTGATTTTTTCAGATATTTATAATTTTGTAATAGTTTACAGTCTAATATACGCTAGATTGTTCTGGGTAATCATCAAGCTTTTTAAAAAAAAAAGAATCCATTAATTGATTTAAATGTTTATCTATTTAATCTAATGAATTTTATATACAAAAATGTTTAAAATTTTTTTAACCAAAGGAAGAAATTGAAGAAATATATTTATATGTACATTTTCTTTTTAAGTAAGCATTTTTTATTTAAATTTTAATTCTGGTCATATCTCATAAACTTGTTTCCTTAGTTTGTTTTTGTCTCAGTGATTTCATAATATTAAAATTGCAGCATATATTTATATCCTATTAATAATTAAACTAAAAGTTAAAAGAAAACAAAGTATATAGGAGGCTTAAAATACATTATATTTTGTTAACTTTCAATAGATATAAATATTAAAAATAATGTAACTTTAAATAAATTTATTTTTCTTTTAACTAAATAAACTTAAGAGGATGAAAATACAAATATTTCATATTTCACATCATACTTTTCAATATTTGTAAATTTTCTGAGATTTATATAAATAACTTTTTTTTATAATTTGTTTCGGATGCTTGCATCAAATATTAGTTTTAATACGTTAAGTATTAACGGTTTAGTATTTATTGATAGGATGGACTTTAGAGGTAAAAATTTCATAATGTTTCTTCCAAAATTTTATATGTTAAAGATCATTACAACACTCGTTTTATGTTAATTCAAGGGAAATATATCCGAACTATAGCAGTTAAAAGCATGTCATCAATCTAAGCTATATTACATATTATTGAAAAAGATATATTTAATCAAAGATTGAAACAGCTTTCCTTATTGATTAAAATAATTAAGATATAAATTGCTACACTTCAATATATGCTTATGATATTTTTTAGCCTTATTAATACTAATTGAATTATTTACCACTACAAAATTAATTAATTAAAATAGCAAAAACTTTAATTGTGACTCACAAATATTGCTACCATCCATAAAAAGTCATCCCTGAAGGCAATTTATGTGTTGGATGTTAAATTGCTTTTGGACTTTAGGCCATGCTATATAAATAACCAAGAAGGATTTGTTAATTTTTTTTTGAAATTAACTACTTATTCACAAAATGCTGATGAGAAAAATCTGTGCTGAAATATATCTTAAACTTATTGTTATCTTGAGCAGGTATTTTTTAAATAAATTTCAATAGATACATAAAAATATTTTCAAACATATAACAAAATAAATATTTGTTTTTAAATGTTAATACCAATGAATAATAAGAAATTTATAATCTTTAAAATAAAACTTCCCACTAAATAACATTCACTTTTATTTGATAGCATTGTCTATAGCGTTTGAGTAATTTTTAACATTTGTTTAATGATAGAATTTTATCTACTTCTATAATATATTTTAACCTTTATAACAGAATATTACTCTCTTCCTTTGACGTTTCTCCAAATTACTTAAAAGATACATTTAGATAAAAGCTTTTCAAATTTAGCACTTAACTTTCATACGTTTCTGCTTATAAAATAAAGGTCAGCAGTAAAAGTCATAGAATTTATGAGCTTTTGACTTCCTTTAAGACGATTGACCAAGTCTTTGAAATCCAATCAGGAAAAGACATGAGAATTCAATATTAACTTAATGATATATTGCTTAAGTAAATTTGAAAGATTATTATCAAATTATATTACATTTAAGATATCTCTGAAATAAAATCATTTTTCTCCTTGAGCTTGTTTAAGAGCACTTTACTGTATTAATAGAAACTTCACAAAGAGCACTATATTTATTAATATTGTATTTGAATTTAATCCTTGCTGTCAAGGATTAAATTCAAATACAATTATTATTATAATTTATTCGAAGACTTAATTATTATTGTGTGAAATTTTTATTATTATAATGGATAAGAGTTTGATATATCTTTAAGAATTTTAATTAATTTAAGTATAATGTACTACAAAATATTTAAAAAAAGAGTTTTTCTTGCCTCAACATATTTCTCTGTATCTAGCTCAGAACTCTCTGACATAATGGCTTTAGTCATGATTCTTTTATAATAATTATATTATTTCATTAGGATTATTTTATTTAATCATTAAAAATCAGCATCAATAATGCCTTCTAAAATTCAGAGAAGCATAGATTTTTCCAAAATAATTCCCTTATGTACTTAAAATAGTATTTTTCACATTTGGCTGTCAATATAACTTTTCCTTTAAGAAAAATTATTACATTTTACAACGCATGCAGCTAATATACGTCGTAACTAAAATACTATTTAATAGTAATAAAAAAAGATGAGAATCTGATACTGAATGAGAATTAATAAATACAATATTTTTTAAGAATTTTAAAAATTTATCATATTTTTAAAATAATTTATCTTAAATATAGTTATGATTTTAAATAATCGTTATAATGTTTGTGTGGGTAAAATATCTAAAATACTTATACGTTTTTATCAAATGTAAAATTACACGCACCTTTCAAAAAATGTTATTGTATTCTTATAAAAAATTGTTTTTGAAAATTCAGCTACAAATATAAATTTGTTACAAATGAGAACAATCGTACTTTAAATACAATTTTTCTCATATGTATACTTTAAATACACATTAAATACCTAAGCTCAAATGTAGTTTTCTTTAAATAAAAAAAATTCAAAATCTTGTTTCAATCAAAAGAATATTTTCTGAAAATTCAAAATTTATATGTATAACTGTTATAAGTTATTTAAATCGGATTAAGTATAGAATCTTTTATAATACTTAACTTTTTTTAATAAAAGTATAGAACCTTTTATTTAGACAGGGTAATAGTTAAAAATTTGTGCTATTTATTACATGATTGAAATTGTTTCTGAAGTATTATTCTATTTCTTTTATTAAAAATTATTTTAATATGATACCGACTAAATATTAGACAAATTTATTTAGCTTAGAGAAAGAATATGCTCATCCTTTTTCTAATGCTATTGTAATTTATAGTTTAGAGATGATTAGATTGTAAAGATTGTATTATAGTAATACATACAGACGACGGACCAGTGTCTTTTAAATTATTTTATTCAGACACAAACATAAATAACAAAAACGATATGGGGAATAATTCCCGCTCGAGTATCGTAATCGTTCTCCTCAAATCACAAACTTATTCTTCTATTGAAAACAATATCACGTGACGTGCGCGCATGCGCGAACATGCCGCCCGCCATTGCAATGTGAAACATTCAATATTTTCACATAAGTAAATAACAGTTAAATATAAATTTTACAAACATAATTTTCTACAATTTTACATATTGTAAATTAGCAAAGTAACATAATATAGTACATAAAGTACACAATTAACATTACTAGAAGAATAAAGATAAAATTATTAAATTTCACTTTAAGTAAATTGTTAAAGTTTTTGGTTAATTTTTCTAAAGGCAATATACATAATTTGGATATTGGTTTTTTAAATATGCCAGAATGTAAATATTTTTTCATGATAGTATTGAATGATCAATTTTGTTAACCTACAGTTAGAAGGCAATAAATTTGGATGTTTGCTATAATAACTTAAAGATGAATTACTTAACCTACCTCCAACTCGAATTATACCTTCTTTATCAAGAAAAGGTGATTAACTTTTTATCTTACTTGATGTAGAAATAGTAGCATTTTTAAGGAAACATTTAAAGTCATCACTAAGTTCAACCCTTTGAGTTTCTTTGATTGAGAATATTTCTGCACGCCTTGATTCGGTAGAGGTTAGAAATCCCACTACTTTATTCTCAGAGTGCTTGCAATTGTTCTTGTTGCAAGAGTGCCTGAAAAGATAACTTAAAACATGTAAAATTTTTATGAACTTATTGCTAATTTTTAGTAACGTTTCCAATAAGTTGGAATAAGTAGAAATGGATAGAGTTATTCTTGAGTCACTAGTTAGTTCAGTCTCTTGCACATAGTCTCTTTTCATTTTACAAATATATTCGTCCTCTGGTATTTCAGGATTCTCATCTGTAAAGGGAAGATTTACATCTGTCAGGAAGGTAGGGCCGTTCCACCAGAATGAGCAGTTGACGAGAGTATCAGCATTGATTCCTCTTGATATAGCATCAGCGGAAATATTTTCCTTTCCTGGGCAGTAGAACCAAGAATTGATTTCAGTCAAAGATTGTATCTCCTTTACACGGTTTGCAACAAACTGTTTCCAGCGTTTGGCTGAACCCTTAATCCAATATAATGTTATTTTCGAGTCAGTCCAGAAATAAACTTTGGATGTAACCTTATGGTCTATAATTTTTTAACGGAATTTTTTAATCGAGATGCCAACAAAGCTCCGAGAAGTTCGAGTCGAGGCAGAGAAATTTTCTTTAGAGGAGTAACTCGACTCTTTGAGGCCACTAGATTCACTTGAATTCCATTTCCATTTATTACTCGCAGATAGACAGCAGCACCATATGCCTTCTTGCTGGCATCACAGAAAGTGTGTACTTCAATCATAATTTAATCTGTAATAGAAGGTAATGTTAGTCTTGGAATTTTTAACTGTGCCAATTTTGGCAGCTCATTGCACCATTGACGCCATTCTTTTTTAATATCAGGAGGTAATGGTTCATCCCATTGGATTTTCTGAAGCCACAATTCTTGTATCAGACAATTTATTCTCATTGTAAATGGAATTAGCAACCCCAATGGGTCGAAGATTTTCCCAATGGCTAGTAAAAGGAAGCGTTTAGTGTCCTTTCGGTTTGATAAAATGTTCGTTAAAATTTGGATGTCAAAAATTAAGCAATCTTTGGTTGTGTCCCAAACCAAGCCAAGTACTTTTGTAGAATTTGATGCCCCACTAATTGATTTCTGAGGAGATTGTACGTCAAATTCTTCTTGTTTTCATTGTTCCATCAATTCATGATCATTAGAGATCCATTTCCTCAAGTTCATTTTGGCCTCAGACATTATGGTTTTGGCTTCACGAGAGATTACAAGAACATCATTTAGATTGTCTTCACCTGACAGAAAATCATCAACGTAGATACTTGTGTTCAACTACTCTACAGTGACTGGATACTTATTTTTAAATTGGTTTAAATGTTTCTTGATGGTAGCAGACAATAGAAATGGACTGGCATTTACTCCAAAAAGAACGCGCTTAAATCTGTAAATTTGAAGATTACGTTTTCCATTTGCTTCTTCAAACCACAAGAAACGCACTGCATCTCCGTCCTTTTCGGACAAGGATACCTGCAGAAAAGCTTTCTCTACATCAGAAGAGATGGCAATTTTATTCAATCGAAATTGGATAAGAAGGTCAAAGAGATGAGGATTCAAATTAGGGCCAGGCCATAGGTAATCATTCAGAGAAAGTTCACCATTATCGTGTGAGCTGGCATCAAATACGATTCTGATTTTAGTTGTAAGTCTATCTTCTTTATAGACAGCTTGATGTGGTAAATAATATATAGGTTTGTCTACGACTTGAGCTTCATTTTGATCAACCCGTTCGATAATGCCTTGCTTCAGATAGTCGCTCAAAGTATCACTGTATTGAGGGCGTAATTCTGGATTTGTACAAAGTTTTTTTTGCAAACGTTTTTTTTTTTTTTTTTTTTTTTTTGAAACGATAAAGTTATCGTTCAATCTTAATTCTTTCCGATTCCTTTTCCAAGGCAATTCAACTTGATAACGGCCTTCCTGAATCGTAGTTGTTTCATCAAATATCTTCATAGCTTGATCTTCTTCTGAAAGTTTGGATTCATCATGTTTTATTCCAATCGATTCAAGTTCCCAAAATTGTTTCAAAGTATCGTTTATCGTTTCAAAGTCTTTCACAAGACAACATAATACCTTATTTGAAGATTGAGTATTGTTTAAAGCAACAGTGGCTATCCAACCAAACACAGAGTCACACATCATGAGCTTATCATTAACATTAAATGTATTGCTCTTTAAAACTTTATAAAATAATTCCGCACCAATTAAGCCATGTATTTTTCCTGGTTTGTAAAATGTTGGATCTGCAAGCTCAATAAAATTAGGCAAAGTGATTGAAGAAATGTCCAAGCGAGAAGCTGGTGTCAAATCTGTAATTTTAGGCACAATAAAAAAAATCTGCATTTTCTACAAAATTTTCATCTGAATTTGAAATAACTGTATTTATTTTTGTTTTTATATTAAAAGATAACCCACTTAATCCAGAAACCGGAGCATTAATTATTTTCCTTTTAATTCCTAACATATCTGCGCATTCATTTGTTAAACAATTAACATTCGAGGATGAGTCCAATATGCATCGTATTCTTATCTTCCTTTTAAATTTATCTTCAAATAAAATATAAACAGTACTCAGCAAAACAGAATTATGATCTTTTGATGCATTACTTAAAGACTGAAAAGACAAAATGACTGATTTTTATTTTTTAGTTCATTCTTAGGCGCCGATGAATTCATTTCCGTTTGACTGTATTAAGAAGCACCTGCTTTCTCATCCAATGTCAAATCAGAAGTTACGCCATCTTTGGCCACATCTTTTTCGAGATGATGCATTGAGTGATGGCGTTTAGAACACACAAAACAAGATATTTTAGAATAGCAAGAACTAGGAGTATGATTTTTATTAAGACAATTTGTGCAAAGTTTTTTCTCTTTAACTATTTCGTACCTTTTGTTAACATCTAGTTTTTGAAAATTAGGGCCTTTATTAAAAGAATGATCATGATTGCACAATATACAACAATGTTTCGATTTAGGTTTATCGTTAGCATTGATCACCAAAGATTTTGTTTTATTAGATATGGGGGAGAACTTGGTTATATTTTTTGGAAAAGGATTGCGATTTATACTTTCAAGAATAGAGCTTCTTTTTTTTAAGAATGAAATTAACAGGAAATTAATTAATTCAGGAACATGGGTTGAATTTAATGTAAACTCAAATTGTTTTCTTGTTTCTTTATCGAGCTTTTGAAGCACGATGTTTACTAATAAAACATCCGATAAAGAATTTTGTTCATAATTCAAAACTTTTAAAGCTCTTACATTTTTCTTCAAACAATCAACCAAGTTTCTTAATTCTTTAGACGATTCTAAATGTATTTTGTCATAATTAATAATAGCAAGAATATGAGTGTCGACTAATAGTCGGCGATTTTCGAAACGTTCAGTCAGCGCTGTAAATAAAGATTCAAATGAATCATCTGACGTTTCTATTTGTTTTGCATCCCCTTTTAAAGATGCACGTAAATAAAACATTTTTTGTGTTTCATTTAACTGTTCATTATTTGTAATAAGATGTTCAAACTGAGTTTTAAAATTAGACCACTCTTCATACTTTCCAGTAAAAATAGGGAGTGGTATTTCGGGTAGCTTAACTTTTACTTTTGATTCAGTGAATTCTGATGAAGAAACATGCTGAATATTAGAATAGTTAATATTCTTATATGAATCAATAAATAGTCTGAAATTTACCTCCAAATTTTCCAGTCTTGTTTCAGTATCTTCCAAGTCTTTTTCGACATCTGGGATTTCATTAAAGTTCGGTAACTCATAATATTGTTCACGAATATGATCAAGACGATTTTGAAGCGTTTC
>JAPDSC010069576.1:10569-43762 GCA_026290005.1 Latrodectus geometricus
GGAAAGATGAATCAAGCATATCTATGTCTATTGTGTAAAGTAAAGTAGTGCGTAACCCTGTTCTAAGAGACTGATCCGAACAATGCATATACGTAACTGTAATTTAAGCTTTAAATTTTTGTGTGATTTAATAGTAAGGAAAAGAAGCGAAAAATAAACAGTGAATACAGTACATTCAAAGAAACTTTCAATATTTTGTCATTGAGTCCAGTAATAAGGAACTATGTTTAATTTCCACTAAAATCACAGCCATTCCGAAATAATATAACATTAAACGTCACTATGAAACGAAACATTTTGAAATTACTCAAAATATTCAGGAAGTTTGTGGATAGAAAAAGTTTGATGCTTTGAAGGCCAGATCCTGATAGTTTTACGGAAGTTAATACTGAGTAAGATGCTGCAACTCGACCAACTTTCGTGTAAGTATGCAAATTAATGTATAATGTGGTCGAGATGCCAAGGCCAGATGAGAGAATAAATACTAGTCATATAAAAGAAAGCCCACCTCACATTTATCAATCATTTTTCAATCAATCATAACTCGCACAGAAGTGAAAAGACTTGTCAAAGGAGATCGATCGGTATTGTTTGATTTACTATTTCAAAGAGGGATCAGCTGTTGAATCAAGTTGCCGAATATATCAAATGTTTTGAAATTGTGCTGTGAATAAATGTACGGTAAAGGTGTCATATTTCATTTGCATCGCTTAGGTAAGAAGTATAGGCACAGCAAGTAGTTTCCTCACACGCTGTTGGAAGTCCATAGCGACAACGAGTAGCAGCCTGTTTATCATTGATTTATTGCCACCGTAGCTAATTCATATTCAAACGTGTGCTGATCAATGACGAAATGTGAATCCTGTATGATCAGAAGCATTCGTATCTTAAGCCTTTATATTCTAAAGATTCGAAACAGTGATTGTCACTCCAATTCAGCAAGCGTAAGATCACATATGCACCCACTCAAAATTATGCGTTGTGTCTGTTGGACTAGCCATCAAGTGGTTCAAAATAAGCTTCTACCAACGACCCAAATGATCACTGTGGGCATGTACACACAGCTAATGGAACGGGTGCAACAGGTATTTGCAGCAGAAGAAGCCAGTACTGGTTAATCGTAATGGTGTACGCTTCTTGACCTTTAAAGTGATGCTATATGGTACTCGAATGGACAAGAATACAATACAGCAATTTGGTTGGGAGACTTTGTGCCATCCTTCTTACTCATCAGACCTTGCGCCATCAGATTACCACCTCTTCCATTCCTTAGACAAACTTGTTCATTGAAAATCCTTCAACAATGAAGCAGACTTGCAAAGATTCCCGTGGTTTTCTTTGCGTCAAAAATCCTCGAGTTTTACCGCAAGAGGTTTGCACAACTCCAGACACGTTGGTAGAAGGTACTGGATACCGATGGTGATTACTTTGAAGACTAACAATGAGATACACTTTTCATAGGTAATATTTTTTTGGAGTCATTAGAAATGGCAAGAACTTTCTTACTTACCTTGTACTTGTTACTAAAACTGTTAAATAGTATAATAATTTTCATTGGTATTGAATCAGTGATAATTTTCTTGGATTAGACTTCGTTTAATAAATCTCATCATTTATAATAAATAAATAATAACCAATTCAAGAAATCATATTTTAAATAAAGATTCCATTATACGTACACATAATTTTTCGTTGAATTTAATTAGAACAAAACAATTTTTCAAAACCAATAGACTTATTATGATTTTAAAACTTTGCAAACAAAAATGTTTTTTGTAAAATGTGCAATAATTTTCATACAGTTTTCATAAAGTATGCTTTTTGAAATTCAATTTCACAAAATATTAATACATTAAAATCATTCATCATATATTTTCCCTCATCATAACAAATAGGGAAAAAATTTTTCTCGTTAGGAAACCCTACTTGTTTACAAACTACACAAAACATTTAACTTTTAATCTTTTGAAAAATATAATGAAATACTTTTCATCGAAGTTATAGCATTATTGATCCAAGTTTTCCATTTATTTTCGACGTAAATATTACCTACAGAAAATTTATCGAGAAAACCATTATTCTAAATTAAAAAAATGGTAAAAAAACGGTTTAATTATTTTGACCAAAACCGTAAACTCCTAGAAGTAGTAATTTCTTAATATAAATGATCTTCCAAGGAAATTTTAATGTCTAAATAAAGAGAAAATCAGATTCAATTATTTTTCTAATTATTCATGGAGCATAAATAAATTAATTATTAAGAAATTTTAGTCAGAAAAATTAATCTTTTATGGAATAAAACAGAATGGAGAGAGAGAGCAATATTTTTTCTTGAATAATAACTGAACGGTAATAATAATAATAACTTGAAATCTCTTTTTTCAAAATAATTGAAATATATATATTTATTTTGCAAATAAAAACTAGCAAATTATCAATATTACAATTTAATTGTCAAAATATCAGTTATACTTAATTTCTTCAATAGTAAATTTATTAGAAAACTATTTTAATTGAATATAAGGAAACAATAAATACACTGGAATAAAAACAGTGAACCTAATAAGATTTAAGGAGTAATTATTGCATATTTAAAGAAAAGATAATAATTGAAATTCAAAATATTCATTGTACCATATTCCCATATTTGACAACGATTCTGTGGGTTTTAATCAAAGCTTTATAAACTGCAATTATTAGAAGTTTTCGAAAGAAAATATAAAAATAAAGTTTCTTTTCTAATTTCTTCACTTAAACATAACTCATTTATAGCCTTTATAGAAAGAAGAAATAAAACAAATATTTGATGAGAACATGAATTATTTCAAAAGAGCAATCGTACAGAATTCAATGAATTTCATTTAAAATCAAAAAATGGTAAAAAGATTTTTGATTGTAACAGAATGAAATTAGAAATAAATTAATAGAAAATTTTTGTACTGAACTGAAATTTAATACTAGAAATTTATTTTAATCTATATTAAATTTTATTTTAATAATTATTTCTAAAACCTGGTAGAAGATCGCGCAAAGGTTGTTAATCTTTTTCTTTTATCATTGCAAATAATTGCTTTTCATTTCATTGATAGCAGGTCGAATTTACGTGTCTCAAAACGTAAATAGAATGATATGTATAATCAAGAAATATGTAAACCAAAACCAAAACCTCAATACGAATATCTATCCATGGCTGATATTAAACTTGGATCATTCTTTCTTTCCACCCGTGAGAGTACGATTCTATCACTTTCCCTGTGAAGAGATCAAATATTATTTTAAAGAAAACACCACTGTATAGAGAAATTTTTAAGTATCATACAGATTGAAAATTAAAATAATATTCTTCATCTTTATTCAAAACATTAATTATTACTGTTAAATATAAACAATATAAAAGTAAAGAAATTAGCTATAAATTAATTTGATCGTAAGCAATTTAAGAGCATGTTTTGGATATTGATACAAAAAATTAGACTAATTATTCCAATATTATCTAGTAAATAAATTTAAAGAATTAATCTTTATCTTATCATAACTTTATATTTTATAATTTAAGTCACCATATTTATTGTTACAACATTTTTATGTAAATTAAATGTAATATATCAAAAATATTTTTTACTAAATATAAGCTTCAATTTGAAAATCAGCTCTGAAATTTCAGGAAACCTTATTTTTCAAAGATGATCAAAATTCTCAAGAGAAACAAGATATGATTTAGAAGGCATCTGAAAAAATATATATATATATATATATATATTTTGAAATAAATAGCATTTTAAATCTTAAAAACCTTTTCTTAGAAAAACCTGGAGATGCTCTATCGTCGCTAAAAAATAATGTGTCTCTACGTTTTACACAGGAAGTTTTCTGAGTTTTGAAATTATTACTGTAGGGGATAGAATTCCTAACAAATAAGTGTTTTAGAATCAAGGGACTTCTAGAAAAGTTCGTAAATCTTTTTATTACAAGTTGGACTTCATATAAATGAGCATCACTTATAAAGATGTAGAAAATATTTCTGTAAGAAATCAGAGAGAAATCTATTATTTGCAAGAGAAAAAATAAACGAACATGTATATAAAAGTAAACTATAGTTTAAACTTCTAAAGATACAAAATTTTACTTTAAATGAATCAGACTAAAAATTAAAATAAACATTTGACAAAATAACTTAAGAATTTATTTTTGTTTCACATTTGCAGTTTGTTTTTCTTTCTTAAAAATTAGCTTTATTTTATAAGTAAATTGTAACTTAACATAGTAATAATTTTTTTCAAAAAATACGAATTATTTTCCGAAACATTTTCTTATGTATTTATTTTATTGAATAAATGATAGCTGTGGTCAGATTTACAATGTAGGACATCAGTTCTTATTACTTTGAGATGTTGCTTCATAACTTTGAACAATGGTTAAATATGAGATCAGTGTCCCAGAGCATTCCTCTTTTGAAAGTTTTAGGTTATTTTAATGAAGGATATCGTTTAAGAGAGGGGTGTAAAAGCCTTAAGATAAAAGTTACAGATTGGAAAATAACCCAAAGAACGTATAAAATAACTTAGTTTTTTTGACTCATTAGTGCAAGGTGTTTTTCATCTTACTGAAACAAAAACAATTATGAGAGTACATTGAAATTTGTATGTTTTTAAAGATTTTTACCATAATTGAAATATTTTAAGTATTTGTATCACAGTTGATTACGAAATTTGAAGGCAATTTTAAAATATAAATGGCTGTTCTAGTTCATTTCTACAAGACGATGAAGACTAATAGTTTTTAACAAAAATCAAATGATTGGATCAATATCTCTGATAGCATCCTTTTCTCAAATTTATGATTATTCCAGTGAAGGAAAACACTAAAGATAAAAGTTAAGATAGTAGTCAGTATAAAAGTTATTATTAAGAGTGGAACCAAATTCATTTACAAAAAAATTATAAATGGGCAAACATTTTGTATTTTACTGGAACAAAATTCAGCATACTTAAATAAAATGAAGTGGTAGTGTTTTTGAACAGCCTATTGATAGTTGAATGATTAGCTTTCAAGACAGCTAGCCTGTTGGATTCGAATGCCAGTTCGGGTATGGATGTTCCTCTCTTTCTCTCTGTGTGTGCGACCTCTTGCCCTTTCTTCTTAGATGATTGAATAAGGCTCACCCTATAATCTTGTTTGTGGGGTGCAACATACATCTACCTCCTTGTGGTGCTATCTAGTAGCTCTTTTCGAGGCTAAATAATCTGCAATTTTAGTTAACTCTATGATGCCAACGATGCCATCTTCAGTAAATCTGCGTGTCTTGCTGAGGAAGGCGGGTGGTTTATCCCAGCCAAGAAAGCAGAGTTAGTCCAGAAGCTTAACATTTATGATATCGATACTTTTACGATTACGGAGGCAAAACTACTGATTATAAAGTAAAAAGTTTTCTTTTAGGAGATACTCCCTATGTATCCTTCCTATGTCTAAACATGTTGCGAATGGCATCCTGGTCGGAGTTAAAATGAGACTCACTGGTGATTTCCGTATAATAAAAGACATGGAATGGCCCTCTGACAGGAGTGAAGTCATCGAGCTATTTTTATGGAAAAAGGGAAAACGTTTTAAAATTCTCGGTATTTCCAGTTCACCTAACAATAAACCTGACTTTCCCTTAACTCTTAGAGTTGAACCATTTTCCTTGGTGACATCAACGTCACTCACCAAAATGGGGATACAATGACTCTAATGAAGTAGGGAAAAGATTAGAGCACCTTCTAACTCTAGTACCTTCAGGTTAATATATAATCAACACGACACTCCAACTTACCTCCACTATAAAGAAATGTCCGCTTCTCTTGACTTTCTTCTGGTCACCTCAGATATTAGTGAACACCCAAGTCTATTTATTATTGACGACTCGGGCTCAGGTCACTGCAAAGGCATAGCAGAAGTTTCTCTGGTTTCACAACAAAGACAGCCCATGTCCCGTTCTAAAATTTTGGAATTTAAAGTAAGCTAATTGGACTACCTTTTTTGCTAAGACAGTACAAGAATTACACCCAAACCTTATTGACTTTGCTCTGCACCCAAGTAGATTCTGTAAACTAATTAATGATAAAATTATAAACTGTGCAAAAAAGAGTATACCTAGGAGAAAAGGGAGAAAATATAGATGTTTTTGGTCGGAGAAGATCAGAGATATGAAGATTAAGCGTATAAGACTTAGGAGAAAAGCAGAGTTAACACGCAGACCTTCCGTTGCCCAAGCCTGGAGAAAGCCATCAATGCTCTTTAGAAAAACAGTGCTTGTTGAAAAGCGAAAATCGTTCGATAACTTCATATCTGGAGTTAATTATCAAAGAGAAAGAAGGAATTTTTATATTCTCTCAAGTATAAAAAATGAGAGGTAGCGTGCAACCTACCTCTCATTTTTTATACTTGAGAGTACCTAATAAAACTTTGTTCTCTGAAACGGAAATTTCTAATGCATTTGTTAAACAATTTTCAAAATGTCACTAAAAGGATAAACATGCTAAAACAACTTCAAAGGCATTGAGACTTTTGTCACAGATTTTGGTGCGCGGTCACTCTCTCATCCCATCTTCGACTCGTCTCTATCCATGAAAGAGCTCATACAGTCTGTAACTAGACTTAAGAGTAGAAAATCCCCTGTTGAAGATGGCATACGTTCTAAATTCCTATAAAATCTGGGCACTTGTGCCCTGAGCACACTTTTAAAATTCTTTTATTTGATTTGTAATTCAAAAATTGTTCCATCTCTGTGGCTTAGAGACGTAATTATACCAAGACACAAAAAGGATGAAGATTTAAAATGCTTTCAGGGCTACAGAACAATCTCACTTACTAGTATTATGGGAAAACCATGGGGGGAGAGTTATAACTAAAAGACTTAACAAGTTTATTAGAGAACAACAGCCTCCTGGCAGAAGAACACGCTTGATTTATGCCATTTAGATCTACCAGGCATCCGGTGGTGCTTCTCAGTCTGTCTATCAAGTATTCCTTGGACAAAAGTCGAATACTTTCAGTGGTATTCTTTGATCTGAAATCTGCCTATGATAGTGTTTGGATTGACAGAATTCTGCAGAAGTTTGTCTCCCTTGGTATTGAGAAAAATATGTTCAAAAGATTTTGTGGATGTCTTTGCCAGCGCTTATATAAAATCAGATTTGGTAAAAGATATTCCAAGTATAGTGTTCTAAAAATGGGATTACCTCAAAGTTCAGTTTCCAGCTGTACCCTCTTTAGTATCTATATAAATGATCTTGTCCATCAGTTTGGGAAGATTATTGATATTAGATGTGTTTGCTTTATGTCGATGACCACGATATCTGGATTGAGTCTCCCCAGAAACAATTTGCACATGTGAATAAACATGGCTTGAATCTGGCATTCGAGGTCCTGGAGTAATAGTGTGATAAAAATAACATTAAGGTTAAATTTGACAAAACAGTTTAAGTTATTTCTTTTTTGACACATCAAGATTTACATCTATCATATCAAGAACATGCCATTCAGGAAGCCGATATCTTTAAATATTTGAGTGTTACCTTTGATAGAAAGCTAACTTGGAGATCTCATGTCGAACTTATCATAAATCGAGTCTCAAATAGAATGACGCTTTTGAAAAGACTGGCTGTTTCTAGGTGGGACTGTTCAAGTCAAACCTTAAATTTAACTTATAAATTATTTATTCTATCTATCATGACTTACTTCTGTGAGTTACTGTTGTTTTGTTGAGTCATGTTGAGTTTGGGTTTTGTTTAAATGCTGTTAAAAGTTCTCTTTAAAATTTAATTTTTGGAACAGCTTGGTATTTTTGGACCTTGTGCCGCAAAACCAAACCAACCAACCAGCTCTGAGTCACTGATACTGCACCTATATCTGTGACTGAGTTACTTGACAGAGCCCAAATTTAGACTGTGCGATTCATCACAAGGGCTTGGTTTGTTCCGATTGACACAATGCTTATGATAACAAAAAAGAAGCTCTTAAAGAATACCTTTCAAGAGAGAGCAAGAGAGAGCCCTGTTTCATGGGGAAAACTGATATAACTACCAAACAGCATTTCCTTTTGTGCAAACTGCATTCGGATTTGAGAAGGTGTTTGAAGACAACATGGTTTTTTGCAGGATGTCCTTGCATAAAAAATGTTGTGTCTTCAAACGCCTTCTCGAGAGAGAAAAAGAGAAACACGCGTGATCGAACTGACATTCGAATCCGAAACCAACAGATAGCCTGTGAAATATGAAAACAGCATTCATCTTTAATAAAGGGATCTATTCAAATTTTTACTAACTTTTATCTTAGATTTATTTTCCACAAAATTTCATGCCATTGAGTTTAGTCAATAAACATACGAAATTAAAAACACACATTTAAATCCCTAAATTTAGAAATTTGTTTTATGTGATGCTTCATGCCAAATATCTACCCAATAGATCAATGATAACTGGGATTCAACTTCTAGATTCAGGGAAAGGTTGAACTCTACTTCACATATTTCTGGAAGCCATTTCAAAGATTAAAACTAAACTTATGATATTTATTCGAGCATGCAAAATCTATACTTTTAATTTTTGTATGATTGCTTTTGGTTATTTTATATCACAGTTAAGTATAGTTTATTCAAGTGTAAGTGTAAAAGAAACATATTTAGAAGTTTTCTTGCTTTGAAACTTATTAATATATGATAGTCATAGCAAATTAGTAATATAGTTTTAAGCAATGCATTACATCATCAAAGTTACTACCTCATCTATATTCAACTACAAGATACGGTTACTAATTAAATTTCCTTTACTCAATAAGGACAATGATAAAAAATATGTACAGTTTTTGCTATACTATACATTATTAATCAAAAAATGTGGGCTCTAGAGCAACATATGGCTTTTAATTGTTTCACGAGTGAGTGGTCCACAGAAAATGTTAGTTTGATTTTTTTTGTCTACACCTTTCGTCTATGTTCTGAACATATTAGCCAACTGCATTGAAGAAAGTAATGGACGTAGCCAGATTTCAGCATTTTTCCTACAGCCTACATGCCTTTAAATTTTTAGTGCTACTTCGTATTTCCACCGATTTATGCAGTACATACAGATTTGATACACAGGATTGTATTCGTAAGTAGAATTTATACTTATGAATATAGTCCTGTATATCAAATTTCTTGTTCAAAAAAGAAAAAGAATTAATGAGTACAATTTTTCCGAATTATCATTTAAGTTTTTTTATATCTATTTTCATGCGATTTGTTAAAGACTGCAATAAAGAATATATATACTCATCTCATTACAAAATCTCGTTTCTTACATACACAAATCCAGAATATTTTTTATATAATATAAAAAAAAATATTTTGTATTTTCTTGTATAAGGAACGAAACTATAGCTCCCTTTGGTCTCATTTCTGCCTTAGCTATACATATTTTCTGCAATCAGATTAAGTTGACATAATCTGCTTGCAGAAAGACATGTCAGGGAGATAAAAATAATAGACCAAGTGAGATAAAAATGTATTAAATTTCTTAATCTTGCACTTTTTAACATAAATATAATCCATTGTTCATAAAATGTTTCTCGTAAAGCAAAAAAAACCAACATTTTCAGCAATAATGAATTGTTGTTAACATTCATGAATATCCATATAATCAGTCATAAATATATATGTAACAAAAAATGTCTGAGCAATTTCTTTAAAAATGTTCAAAACTACTTGATTTTTTATCAATTTTAAATGTTTTTAATAATTGACCTAATTGTTGTATATTTGAATAATTTTCCAAGCATTTTTAATAATTATCAAGTCTTAAATTTATAGCATGTTAGAAAAAATAAGAATTAAGTATTTTAAAATAAATTTACAAATAACAACATATTAACTGTTATTAAATGTACATTAATTATGTATTTAAAAATTACATGAAGTTTTTTACACAAATTTATTTAATGCCCAGAAAAATTAGAAATAATTTATAAGGAAATTTGTTTATTATAAATTTCAAAATATTATATATCAATGATTTATAAATACATTATACACAAATATTTTATAAGATGAAAAAAATGTAAATATTTACAGATAAAAAGTAAAAAAGGTAGATAAACTTAAAACCAAAGTATTTACATTAATAAAAATATTTTTACAGAAGATCTATAAAATTAATTTTATAGTACATTTATAAAAGTATTTAAATTTTTATTCAAGGAAGTATTTTATTTAACATCTAGAAAAATTAGAAAATATTTAAATACAAATTTGTTTATTAATATTATCATAAGAATATTATCAATCATTAAAAAATAATCTTCATGTGATGTCAAAATATAATGTCTAAAAACATATAAGAATAAAAATTAGATGCAAGACTTTTATAAACTGCGTTTTAAAGTTGCAAAATATTTAACTTCAAAAAATAAGCATTTATAAAAGAGTGCTATGCATTTTATTCATAACAATATTCTCGCAGTCTCAATGGAGTTCATTTTATTTAATCTATAGAAAAATTTGAGATCAATTTCTTTATTACTTTTATCATAAAACTCAATTTTTAATAAATCATATTAATATGCTACATATATATCTCATAATATAAAATAAATATAAATTCTTCAAGACATAAGCATTTATCATGATATAACGCAAGCTGAAATTTTTGTCCCCTTGCCAATAATATTATGCATAAAGAAATCTCTTACTCTCCTCCATACTTTTCATGAAATATACCTTAGAGTACCTTACATCCATTAATCATTAAAGACGGGAACAAGACATTTCAACAGAATTTTGAAATGGCTGAATGGAATGAAAAATCTAAACATGCAAATATTTTTTCGCACATATCTAGTATTATGAAAAATGAAGCCTGAAATTGTTCTATATCTTCATATTTTTACTTTTTATAACTTATATAAAAAATAAAATGGCATTTTTTATTTCAACTATTTTTATATATAAAATACAAACACTTATCAGATTTCGACTATTTATTTTTCTAACAATCATTCGGGAAAAAGAAATATGTACAAGAAAATCACATCTTCCTTAAAGGTAAATATTATAGAAAAGAAACTTATACGTAAACGTTCGATGAAAAGATTAGCTTTTAGATATTTGATGTAGAGATTTTTTCAGATGTATTTTAATACAAAAAGAAAAGAAAACATTTTTGTGTTTAAAATTTGTGTTGCCATTTTTATCACATACTATAATGTTCTTGAAAGTAATATTTAAAATATTTTACACTTGTGTTTATTATGATTAAAGATGTTTAATCAACACGTGATTTGCTTTAAAAATATATTTTAGCATCTTTTGCCTGGCAATCTTAGTTACAAATTTGATCTTTTCCAAAGTTGTCCTTTTAGTAAAACACTGTGTGATTGTTTGCGGGGCTTTGTCAAAGAATGTTTTATGTACTATAGCATAAAGTTGTCCTTGACAAAATCACGAAGAAATATCAAAGAAAATAATGTCAGGCAATCTAAAGAAGGAAAAGATTAAAAATTATGGAAAATTATAACTAAAGAAATTGAAAAGTTACAACTGTACCACATATAATCTTTTACTCTTTTCAGTTTTCAACAGTTTTAATAAAACAAAATGAATTACAACTAATGACATCTTAACCTCATTCCTTTCATTAAGATATTCGTTTTCAATGTCACCCACCCTGTCTTGTGGTCAGCGTGACTGATTGCAGATAGGAAGGTCCTGAGCTTGAATCCCAGTTCGGGCATGAACGTACTTTCTCTTTCTCTCTCCCTATATTTGTCCTTTCCTTCTATGAATGGTGTCCTACTTTATATAAACGGGTACCTATGGCATATGTATACTGAGGAAGTCAGTGTCCACACCACAAATTATGGTTCAGTTAGAAAAGTGGAGCAGAGCATCCCATATTGCCAAACTAGCAGGCACTCGACAAAAAAAAATCTTTTTCATTACCTCATTTGATTTGTTGTTTACCGGTTACAAAAAAATTTCAAACTAAAATATCTTTACCGATGCCAATGTCTCATCAGTTCTTATATCATTAACTTAATACAATGAAAAATTTATTTGGTATGAGAGTTTTATAATTAAGGTGTGATTTAAATACATTTATGCAGTTATTTTAGTTTTGATATTAGGATTTCTATTGGATTTAATGATGTCAACACCATCAGAAATCAGATGTGATTAAACAAAAATAGGTTGTAATTTAGAGATAGGTACCCTTGAAATGTATTCAATTTTTTATTCACAAAAAATTTGGTAAAGACAATTCGGAATATTATATCTTTCTATAATGAATTTAGCAGATCTGATTAGAAGGTACTATTAGAAAGTAGTTTAAACTGTTATTTTTACCTATATTTAAAAGTTTGTCTTCATGTTTCAATTGGCAGAAATTTCTCTATTTATCGTCATTTATCGTTATTACAATGTCACATTAATTTAATTAAATTTTAAAAGTAAAATCATAAATACATTGAATGCAAAGAATTTTGGAAGAACTCTTTCAGATAAGACATACCCAATAATGCTTAAGCATACGTTTGATCCTGTTGTAAAATAGTTTATAAAAGGATTATTCATTGAAAATGACTAAAATTTGTAACAAATATATAAATTTTAAAAGCATCATGTTAACGTTGAAGCTTACAGTAATATTTAAGCTTCATTTTTGTACGTATAATAGTTGCTCCAATGGCAACCCAACCCAAACAAAATAAATATCTTAACTGCGTAAAATTAATGTGAAGTTTGGTGGCGTAGTGTGTGGCAGAGTCTCACGTTCTAAACATATAGGTCCGTGGTTCTATTATCAGGCTAAAAAGGTCGATTCAGTCTTTCATCCTTTCAATAGTTCAATAAAACTGAGTACAAAATATTCTTGAGGACTAAAAACTAGATGATTACTCTTTAAAGGGAACACTTAATCGGGACATATGCTTCACACCCCAGATTCGTCGGACAAGAAAACATATATCGGCATTGTAGGCAATTAATAGTACCATTGCTTGTCATGGCAAAGAGTTTATATTTTTTTAGTTTATTTATATTAAAGTTAATGAAAATGAAATTCTTTCTGCCTTTACAAAATATTAGAGTGTGTAATTTAGCTATCATAATTTCAGTATTATTTTATATATTATTAATTGTTATTTATTATAAATTTTAAATGTTATTGTAATACGTTTTCAGCCTATGATCAAATAAAATCCACAAAGTTTTAAATAACATTGAAGAAAATTTGTCAATATCAGAGTTGTCACTTGCCACACTCTACTTTACACCGATGGAAGAAAATCGGGTGACAAAGACATTTGAACTACTAATCTTGACAATCTTTGATTACATCAATTATAGAGCCGACCAAAGACATACTATTTCATTCTCTAGACTACTGCAATTATTTTACAATAAGCCAAAGCAACCGAGAAATTTTTAATTTAATGTTTATTTTTGGAAATGAATTACTTTAAGCAATTGTTTTTGAAAAACGAGATTTTTAAATCTTTCTGTTGAATAAATCCACCATTGAGTTCCATAAAGTTTTAAATTTTTAGGAGTTCGTTACATTATTTCAATTCTTACCATTTATTAGTTGTATTTTACTTTTTTTCTTACTAAAACTAAATTTGAAAAATATTTTTTACCTTGATCACTATGCTTTTGAAAGGTATTTTATATCTTGAAATATTCAAAATATAAAATACTTTGCAAAGGCAAAATCAAATTCAAAAGATTAAAATTATTATATTTATCAACATTTTTTTAATGAAGAACATTTTTTCATATAGTTATTTCAGATGAACGCGCAATAATAATTATTCTTAATTTTTTCCTTCAAAATGAAATCACTTTAGAAACATATCAATTTTTTAATTTATTTTGAAATACAAGCAAGCGGTTCATTTAAAAATTCTATATGTATTTCTTTTAAATAAACCCATTACCTATTTCTCAATATTAAAAATATTTTGATCATTAAAGAGTTTATTTAGCATTTTCAAATATAATTGAATACCTCAAAAATGTCTCATGTTATGCAAACCAAAAGTAAAACAGTAAATTATTTTAAAACATTTTCATAGACTTGAATACATTGAAATTTCATTTCAATACATTTAGCTTACAAAAATATCACTATTTAAAATATAATATTGAAATCATACAACTTCAATTTGCATCAAAAATTAATAGTTTAGATTCTCATAATAGCAAATTATTTTCTGAAATTTATTATTAAAGCTTAGAATTTTTAACCATATTCTTAAACTAAGTTTTATGTTATTTTTAACTTAAATTATTATTAAAATATTTCAAAAAATAATAAAATTAAAGTAAAATCTCTCATATAAATTCCGCTTACTTATTAATATTTCACTTTTAATGCATATGTCCCATACTTTACGTCGTCATTACTTTCATCCTGCCGTGCTTGGATGGTTAAGTCATATCAAATTCCCACTCCAGGGTGAATAAAAAAAATAAGAAATTTTCTCAAAATACTGAAAATAAGAAGTTGAAAGATTAGTTTATGAAGAGAGAGAGTAAGGCGATAGTAATTTTAAAAGTGCTCACAAAGTAGAACTTTTTTTTTATTTCCTGAAAGAATTTTGAAAGATTTACTTTATATATTTTCTTACAAAAATAGATTAACTATACAGGATAGGTATTTTATTTTTTATCGTAAGGAACATAAAATATGTAACTAACTATTTCTTTTATAAGTTTTTGAAAGTATTAAAAGGTGGTATCAAATTCAAAAAGGTTTTATCTAGTAAAAATGATTTGAAATTTTCATACAGTAATTAGCTTTTAGATACATGTTGATGAATTTGTTTTTTAAACTGTTAATTCTTACACAGCATAATCGAGGATTTTGTTAGGTATTTGTGGAGGCAAACAACCCACGTAAATGTATTTTCATAAGAAATGTACACAGAAGTGCAATGTTACCATGTGCCTTCGAAGTTAACTAGTCGGCCAACGATCATTTTCTACATACCAGGGCAAATTAGACTGAGACCTACTGCTATATTAAATAAGTGGATTTCAAACAACTACAATATCATATAAGTGGATTTCAAAAAACTACAAACATCCAATACCATGGTGAGATTCAAACTCACGAACATTTCAGACAAAGGCTAGAGAGCTATCCACTCGACTACTAGCTTGGCGCGTTATGGGAGCACTAAAAATCAAATATTCTAAATGGCCAATACACGTCCAAGTAGTACTTCATATATATTAAAAATAATATTTCAGAAAATATAAAAAAGCAAAATATCAGCAATATATTACTTAACAAATTTAGAAATTAATGCTTCTCAAAGTGCAAATTCAATAAATATCAGATTTAAACAGAAGGTTTACCAAAAAGGAATAAAAGTGTCATATTATATATAGCATATATCTTCCGACAGTATAATAATTTTTCGAGAATAAAATAGCCTTTATTGCTGGAAAAAAATTAATTTTCAATTATATAATAAAATTCGTGATACATAACGTTATCTGTCAGAAACGAAATTTATAAATAAATAATATAAAATCAATTTCTATTTATATTATACATAAACAAGACATTTTAAAATAATTATAACATAGTGGTTGAAAAGAAAATATACAAATACATAGTTTCAATGTAATTAGTTTCGATAATAGTTTTTGATATCGCACATCTACCAAGTTCTCTTCATATATAGAATGTAAATTTATAAAAATATAATTCCAGCAAGGAACTAGTAAAATAAAGATACAACTGATGAAAATAATATTAACTTTTTATAAAAGAAAAAGCTTAAAGTATTTAACATGAAAATTAAACCCGAGGGGAACAATAATATTGAATACTCGTTTACAAGGCAGACTTAAAATTCGATGGAAAAAATCACGCATCTTCTTGTATAATAATGAGTCATTAAATTATTTTTTTATTATATTTTATTTTACTTTGAAGGATCCTGTATTGTTTGATTATGTAAATAATGGAGCATTTCTTAAAACATGCTTTAAAAAAATTTTCGTAGAACTTAAGGGGTATTTTAAGATTAATTTAATAATGAATGCTTCTCTAAAGTTTTAAATAATTATCTTAAGTATTCGTATATTTACACGAGGCTAAGAAAATTATAAAATTATGTTTCTTTGAAGCGATGAAAACTGTTAAGCATTTTATAATTAAAGAATAGTTTAAAATATTTACATAACCTTAAATGTATATTAATAAGAAAATTTAAATATCACATTAAAATATTTTAAAATATATGAGAGCATGTTTTCATAAATATCCATTAAGTGGAATTTCAGTATAAAGTATGATATAATAAAAAACTCATAATAACAAAATATTTAAAAATGAGTACATAATCTATTAAAGTAAATTTTTTTTAATTTTAAAATTACTCTGGTAGATACTATATTTTCCAAAGTTAATTATCTAATTAGTTTCACGCATGAGAGAGACAACTTATAACAGATAATTTGAAAAGGACTGAATTGCTAAATTATCATAAATGTAAAATTGTTGATATTTATTTTATTTAATATTCTAAATCTAAATCAACGGAATGAAAATAAAGCATGTAACAATGTTTTGCTTTTAATTTTAATAATTTTCAGCAAATATGCTGTATTTTTCTGATTCAAACAGTTTTTGATTTACCTTAATTCAGAAATTAAGAACTAAAATCGGAACCATTACTATCTACATGTTTGTCTGAAAGATAATGAACAATAATTATAGTGGAACATCTCGGAAATACGAACTAATTGGGGAAAAACGAACTATTCGGATTTCGGAAAGTTCGGGTTTATAGGGGGGCATATCATAAATCTCTTGCTAATATTTTATTAGCTCAACAGTGATCTGAAAGTCTGTTTCAAATTAATAAAACAATTTTACCCCTGAAAAAGCATGAAATCGAAGTCCACTGCCGTAGTGGTAGCTTTTCGCGGTCCCAACACACAAGTCCGAGTTTCGATTCTCGAGTAGGACAAGGTCGACTCAATCTTTCTTCCCTTCAATGAGTTGATGAAGCTGAGAACCAAGTATGCTTAAAACTAAACACTGGGGGTTTCATGTCAGGCTGACCACTTAATCGAGACATATACTTCTCACCCTTTAGAAAATCGTAGGCCTTGCCACCCCGATGGTCCTGCCATAGACTTTTTTTTTTTTTTTTTTTTTTTTTTTTTTTTTTTTTTTTTTTTTTTTAAGAATGAGAGCTTACTTAATTCATCTACGTTTTAATTCATATCGTTGGGATGCACTCCGTTTGGGTATAGCACCACCCTATTACGTGACTTTGCAAGTCATGCCCAAGAATTAAAATTTGGTGCAGTAATTTCTTATTGTTAACCAGTGTCTACTCTACTTCTATCGCGTCCGTGTTCTCTACAAGACAATCAATCTCGTGCAATTCCGTCTATTGTTAGATTTTTATTAACAGCTCAAAGCTGACTAATTGTGCTGTAAATTGTTGGCAAAACATAAATATTGTGCCTGTAATACTTGAAGAAAAATTTAATTTCTCAAACGCCTAAACAAAGAAAAAAATGCTACAAAGTTTATTCCTGAATACGGTGTCAGTAAGGCTACGATCAGTGATTGGAAGAATGTTTGTGCGCTATGACAAGAGATAAAACAATTATATTACGCTACAATTCAACAGTTTCTGTTCAGGACAATCTCAACAAAGCTACATTTTTGTTGTTTACACAATTGACTTATAACTGAACAAAGCAATCAATAGTGGTTCTGTATTTACACCAGCAACGGATGGCTAAATCTCTGGAAAAAGAGGCATGGAGTTCGACAGTTTACAGTTATTATTGCAGAAAAATTAACGGCAATTACTGTCTAAGCAGAAGAATATTTACCCGAGTTTGAGAGGTTGATTGAAATAAAAACTACTCTTCTCAGTATTTGTAAAACGCAGATGAGTCTAAACTCAATTTTAATGTACGTACAATCAGAAATTTAGCTTCCAAAGTAAAATCAGTCCCATGGTTCAAATAAGGAACGGCTTGTAGCAACACTATGGCTACTTATTTATTATCTCTAATGGTGAGTGACAAATTTGCAGAAAAAATCTTGTGTGAATGTTAATCTATTTCAAGAATGATTTTAAACGCAATTTTACCATCATTTACAAAATTCAATAAAGCAAAGGCTTACCTATTAAGGCTTTGTTGTTTATTGACAACGCCCCGTCTTATCCCTTTCAATCTTAGTAAAAAAGTACATCAAAGCTATACTTCTGCTTCTCAACGTTTTTCCACTTTTGTGGATAAATTGACCAAGAAATATTAATATCGTACTTCACTATCGTTAACTGTTCCTAAAAGCTTTTTTCAGAGAAGCGCATAAATCCATCAAAAATTCTTTTAAAAATGTTTAAAAAACTTTTTTAGAAATAACATTAATATTAATGATATAGTTTATTAAACTGCTGAAGTGTGGAAGAAATGATACAATTCTTTAATTCAAAAATCTGCAAAGTTTTGACATAATCTTATCGATGGATAAAGAGCAGCTGATATCGTTCAAGACCAAAATGAAGATTTACTGCTACTCGTTCAAGTTATTTCTAAGTGCATTGAAGAAAATTATCTTCAAAATTGGGTTGAAATCGATGACAATCGCCATCAAGTATTACACATTGACAATGACATTGTTTCAATGGTGAGCGGGATCGAAAAGCATAATGAAGAAAATGAAAAAGACGCATCAATGTTTCTATTATAAATTTTTGAACTCGTTTTATGTACTGATGAAGTTCAAACATTTGAAGTTTGACATTCTTATATTGATCAAAATCCAATAACATCTCCTACTGGTATATAATATTCATGAGTTCCTGATGAAACATCGAGTCATCAAGCCGATTCCATTAATTACATCAGCGAAAAATTACCGAATTTAATTCTACATATTATAATACAGAGTTATGTATCATACGTTATATTCAAAGATTTGCTCAAAGTATAGCTGTCATTAAAATTATCTTAGTTTTTGTATCGTAGTTATTGTGTGTGTGTGATTTTCCTTTTTTCTAATATAATTTTTGAACTTTAAAAACTATTCGGATCACCGGCGATCGAATTTCAAAGGTTCTCTTATATATAATTTTGGAAATATTTTAATATTAGACGATTCTTAAAACGCTTGATAGTAATTTAAAACTACATTTTGTAAATAATTGAAAACAGCTGAAAATTCCATTATGAATGTATAAATAAATGCTCATACATTTCAAAAAGTGTGCTTAATGTTTAGAAACAGCAAAAAATTATGAAAAAAATACTTTTATTTTTATAATATTTATTATTAAATCCATAATTGAGGAAGGAAAACAAGTTTGATTAATCAATGACTAACGTTTACATTCGTTTCATTTGGAAATTAAAAAAAAAGCTTATAGCCACTTATATATATTTTATATATATTAATATAAATTTAAGTTACATATTTAAGAAACTTCTAGCTATATATATATATATATATATATATATATATATATATATATGTATTTAAAAAATGTTTCCTGGTAATGTAAATTTTCCATAAATGTGCAATTTTTAATATTTATAATTTTTTAAAATACATTCAATTATTTAAAATTGGTTTTATATAATGATGAAGAAATTTTATGCTTAAAAGTACTTAATATAGTATATCCTCTGTAAATTCCTAACAACCAGGGAAACGTTTAAAGGGAATGCAGATTACAGGAAACACCTTCATATCAATTTACTGTAGTACGCTTTTTGAACTTTGCAATCAATCAAATAAGCATATGTTTTCAACGAAGGTAATACACATTATACACGAAGGTAATAAATAAATTACCTAAACTCATTTTAATGTCTTTTCTCATGGAAACTAATATAAAAATTGTACAAAGAAATTACAATTAAATGGGTGAAGCAAAAACGCGATTGTGCTGTCTAACATTATCAGAACTTTTTTTTGAGTAATCTTGGATAACTTTTAATATTTTTAACTAAAGATTACATCAAAATTAAAATCAATTGCAAAAATATCAAGTTTCTGTTGTTATCTTTTTAGATACAGAACCGAAAAAACGAGATCATTATACTGAATATCAGAATAAATTCAATAAATTTGAAAATTTGTAGAAAAGTTAATTTTATAAATAATTGTTTAAAAAGTAAATTTTTTCATTTTATTCACAAAACATCAAATAAGCATTTGTAAAGTATATACTCTTTATTAAAAATACTGTAAGTTTTTTAATTTGTCCTTAGGGTGCATTTGACCAGTGAGACTCGTCATCTAGTTATTTGAATACAAAACATTCAGCAAAATAATTCAGTACTAAATGGATTGAAAGAAATAAGCAAATTTCTAATAAAATACAAAATGTTTGTTTTAAATAAAGTTATAAATTCATGTTATTTAACTAATATATATTAAATATCATTTTCATATGAGACACGCACAATTTTCTTAATTTTCAAATATTGGATGCTTTAAAAAATTTGGAATATTCACAAGAAAAAATGTATATTATAATCTGTAATTTTATTTATTTTTTTTTTCTGAATTATCAAAGCCTATGAAATTTAATGGTTTGTTCAAATTATCTTTCTTATATTATATAATTAAATAAGAACACTATTTATACAATATGGAATTTTTTTTAACTATTTACAACAAATTATTATTTGATATAGTTTTGATTTATTAAAATAAAAGTTTGTAACACAGTTGTAAAAGAACCATTATATCACTTTACCTGAACTCACTTTACCTGAAGTTTAGTCAATCTAAATTCAATTTGTGTAACTAATGATAATTTTTCTAAAGAATATTTTTAATTTTTTAATAATAATTTTAATTAAATTGTTTAAATTTATGTATTTATAAAAAAACAAAGTACTGCAGTGAAATGTGAATATATATTTGTCAAAAAAAGCACTCATTTGTTTCATTTTATAATTATTTTCTACTAATCAGCAATTTCTGTACATTTTAGCTTTATGTCATTACAAGAAAAGCCATTAATGGCTACTTCCATTAAAGTCATTCATTGAGCATGTCATTGTCAGAAGAAAGATTGTCATATTTTAGGAAGCTGGAACCAAGCAGCAAGTCAGCGAATGTATTACATAATTTGGTATATTTTACGACTAAAACATATTCTCGAGCCTCTGCACCTACTAAGGGGCGTAATGTTTTCCAGATGGTCTAAGTTTCGAAACCGTAATATTCCAGATGCCATGATAATTAATTTTACCATGATAATTAATTTTATTTGCTAATGCTATGGGACCGATATTTAGAGTGAATTATTTCAGGTTCTATCTATTTTTGAGCAACAAAAGATTATGTTATGCTTTTGTCTTTTGTATTCAGGTCTGTCATGACGTTACTTGGGAATTTTCTAGGGTTTTTTTCCTCGTGTCATATGAATATGTCCATTATCTATGAAAGGAAATTTTGAAAAGCAAAATCATGGTGTGGTTAATCCTAATGGTTTACACAACAGTCTTAAGCCTTTAGGATACCACCTATGTTGTGTCAAATTTAATTTGTCCAACAACATTCTTCACAGCAATAAGTTCCAAGTTAGATGACACCTATTGTTGAATAACTGATTAATATATTTGTCACTCAACAGTGACACTTTTTAAACGATGGTTAATTAAATCAGTATCCAATAAATTGGTTTCTGAATAACTACAAACATCCATAATTGAGTTACGATTAGAACTCATGAACCAAATGACAATGAACTGTTGAATCAAAACACTTGATTCAGTTGAAAAACAGAAGACGGATGTTCCGACTCAATCTTCTGCATGCAAAATCTGTCTAGATGATACTTGAGTTTTCTAGTTTTCCTCCCTTATCACACATACTTATTATAACACATTCCTTGTGACACATATTTACTACCTGCGAAAATATAATTAAAATTCTTTATACTAAATTTAGGCTGTTTTGTTATCTGTTTCGTTGTTGACCCTCTACGTTATTTCAAATTTTAATACCTAGGAATTAATTATAATCTATAATATTTGTTCATTTTGAAATTTTCTCAAACTTTGGTTCAACAAATATAAACTAAATATTTTCATTTGACTCTTTTTTTTTAATTTCAAGGACATTTTGTCAAGAATGAATCAATTATTGGTTTACATACTGAAAACAAATTTGTTTTTCCTAATAGCTTTAAGCAAGTTTTTTTTTTATAAAATTTATTCTCAGAAATAGAATTATAACTTCAAATTGAATTTTTACTAATAAAATCATGACACAAAAATTGTAAATATAAGGCATGAACTTAAATATCATATAAATTAAGCTGTTATAAAGTAAATATTAAATGACTTAAAACAAATTAAGATATTTTTAAAATAGAAACTTGTAAGTATTTATAGTAAACACATAATGCAAAATTAGTTTAATTTTGCAACGGAAATTGTTTTCTGTTTATTCTTGAGAATGTTGCAGATTACACATTCTTTTAAATTCATTACATATAATGCTTCCCTTTTGTGAATTTTAAAATAATTTTGAAAGTTAATTTTAAAACTTATTAAATAAGTTTTAAAAATTTAGCTGATGAGATGCTCGTCATAATTATTCTATTTCCAGTTATTTTCATAATTATAATTAAATAGTTATGGTTTAACTGTTTTCAAATTATATAGTCTATCAAGTATAATTTAAAAAGATGTTTAAATTAATTGCAGTTTATAACAATTTTAGATTTTTGATTAAATTCCCAATAAAATTTTGCAATCGAATTAAGAATTCTACTTAAAATTTTAAAGTTTTGTAAATCTGTGGAAAAAAATTTAATTCCATTAAAACATTAATAACTCAAAAATTATTATTGTAATAGTTAAATGTAAAAATCAATTTAATTTGCAACTTTGATTCCAAATTTTACAGCCACAAAATTTTTCATATCTATGAAAATTTTCAATTAAAATACCTTCTTAATTATACTGAAGTAAATTAATTTAATAATTAAAGCTTAATGCGTCTGAATAGAATTTTGTAGTTGGAGAAAAATTTCCCGCTCATTATTGTATTAATTCATTTTGAAAAAAATTATGAATATTATATTCTATTGCAGTGAAAAATCCAAACTAATACTTTATTTCAATTTGCTATATGGATTTAAATGTACTTTTAAATTATGTCTTTGAAAATATTATTAACTTCCAATAAAACAAAAAAATGCATTAATATATTTAAACTAATAAGTTTATTTAGTATAAAATACATTTTTAAACATATTTTATGTTTTCATTTTATCATAAAAAAGAAATATTTAAGAAAAAAAAGTATTTATTTCTTATACGCCATACATAACAAGAACTTGGAGATTTGCATGAAATTTGATGCTTTTTATTAAAAAAATCAGTTGCGTATAACTATTTATAAAACATTAACAGCTTTTGACTAAAAAGGTAAAAATTTTTTTGTCTTTATATAATTTAGCAGTACAAAAAAAATTTCTTAATTTAAAATATGTCTCTATTCTGTTCTAGCTGGTTACTTTTGGAATCCGAACTGCCACCTCGTCACTTTCAGTTGTGGGCTTGACACGAGGTCCAACATCTTGTGGTGTAAAAAGTATTCGTACATCAGGTATACATTGGCCAATACAATCATAATATTTCATCTAATATCTTGTAGGATATCCTTTAGCTTAAATAATTGCCTTGAGTCTCTTTGTCATCGATTCCACAAATTTTGCTGTTATTTGCTGTTATATGGCGTCCCATTCTTGATTAAAAGCTGATTCCTAATCATTTTATTAGAAATATGTCTGGATCTAATATTTTTATCAAGAACTTCCCATAAATTCTCGATGAGTTTGAGGTCCGGCAATTGAGGAAGAAATTTCATGAACTTTGGGATATTATATAATATCCAGAGCCTTGTGCTTAGGGCTGTGTGCTTGGGGTCGTTATTATGCATAAAAACATAATCACCATTCAAACTCATTTTTGTTGCATTAGGTCCTAAATTATTGTTTAAAATGTCACTATAAAGATGATGATTAATAATGCCTTTAATAAAGACTAATTTACCCACCCCCAAAGCACTCATACACCCCCAAACAAGTAGATTTCCACCCCCTGTTTCACTGATGGCACTAAATTCTTAGGATGTATTTCTGTATTACGCTTTCTCCATACCATTCGTCTCAAGTCCTATCCAAATATGTTTTATTTACTTTCTTCTGTAAAGATAATCTTTTTTCCGGAAATCTGGACTTTCATTAACGCATTGCTTGAAGAAAGACAATGTCAGCTTCCGATTCTTTTCACTAACAAAGAATTTTTGCCAGGCAAAATACAACCATAGAAACCTTCATTTTTGCATGCATTTCGAACAGTACTTAAGGAGACTTGCTCCCATATTCTTCAGTTCTGATGTTAATGTAGGAGTACTTATTTTGGGATCCTTCTTTAATGAACGTACCAGAAAGAGTCTGTCAGATGATGTCAATAGGCATGGTTTGAACGGTTTTGAATCATTCCAGTGGCAGCTAACTTTTCTATGATTGACTGCACAGTTGAACGGGGTCTACCGACCATTGAAGTCTTATTGTACGAGTTACCATTTTTACCAAGCTTTAAAATCAGTTCTCTTTCGGAAAAACTTGCCTCTTTACTTTAACGACCCATTACAGAATTTCTAGTTTCTCATTACACTACAATTTCCACTGAAGAATCTTTTAAGTAACTTACAAGATGACGTCAATTAACAACTTCAAAATGGCTAAACCAATCAAAAAATGTAACTAAAAAATTTGCATTTCTTTTAGTGTACGAATACTTTTTACACCCCAAGATGTTGGATCGTTAAAGTTTTGTAAATATCCATTCATTCATAAAATTATTTTTTTGTAAGTTTCTCATTAAACTAGTGAAAATATGTTCTATTAAGTATTTTTAATTAATTAAAATGGAATTTTCTTATGTTTAAAATTTTTATGAATGGATCTCTTTTTAATCAATTGCGGTATTGTACGAATACTTTTACACTCACTGTAAATATTTGAAAATACAAAAAATTATTTCTTCTACGAACCATAATATGCTAATTTATAGTAATAAAAGATAAACTTTCGAAATGTCAGTTGACACCATGCTTTGAATTTCAATAAGTGTATCAGGTCCGGGGTGCGCTCACTTTTAGTTTGTCCAGTTGTTAAGCTTGGGATAAGAAAGTAAAAAACCAATTAAATTCATTTCCATTTAGAACAGTTTGTTCGGCGAGTGCCGATGGAATACGGATCAAATTTGTAAATGGCTTACAGATTCCGGTTTGTGTACAATATTTATATACATACACTTATCGTTTATTAATTTTTGACAATCCCTGTTCCCACAAAATAATATAACCTAAAATTAAATATAAAGTTACGGTTAATGGAGAATGTATGCAAATCTGGCTGCTTGCTGGCTCATCATATCTACAGCACCAATTGTTTTTAGTTATTATTTAAATGTTTTATTTAAATATTTTTTTACTAATAAAAATACTAAATTTTTGCTGACCGTAGGTTGAAAAAAATAGCATAATAGCATTCAAGCTGATATGACCATAACGCAATTAACAAATAACAATCTTAATCAAACCAAAATTGTAAAAAGATGATACCTCATCTCTAAATCTTAGTCTCTGTCCTTGTCTCATTTCTGCAGACTGAGCTGACAGTTATATGAATAGAACTTTGACTTTTATTCCAACTTTCTGAGTTAGGATTCGAATCCTGAAAATGTAGCAATAAAAGTCAAAGTTCTATTTTTTGTATTGCTACATGCTATTGGGATGTGAATGTGCGAATTTTAAATAATATATCCTAGTCATATGAAACTTGATTCCCGTTCCTGCTCTCGTTGAGTTAAGACCTGTTTTTCAACTCGCTCCTGACTGGATAAGTACGGAAAGTTTCTACTGCAGATTGCGGTTCGATGGCCGCTGCGGACGATGACGGTGAAGGTCCCCCGTTAGGCGACCGGTCCCTCCCCGATACAATGGATTGCACTACTCATGAGGAGTACTTGGATGCTTCTTCGAATAACTTTGTTATTCCTTCTAACAGTGTCTCGATTGAAAGTGATTACAACATATGTGTTGCGGTTAATACTCCAATTAATCATGTAATTTCCACAAACAGTGTTTCAAATACCAGAGATTCATTGTTGTGTATTACTAACTCATACCCACGTGTAGTGCTTAACCCTACAATGGATTACGACGAGTCGAAGGGCTCTTTTCAGGAGCAGCAATTGTGCATCAGCAAAAGTGATCAGCAATGTGCCTTATCCTTCCAATGATTATGATATGTTTCTTCATGAAATAAAGTCATTTGTGCCGAGTTTAGACGACTTTTTACCAATAGACTCGAGTGTTCCAATAACAAAAGTTGAGCGTTGCAATCTACTCCGTGAACTCGCTAAAAATAGTGAGCTTTTGGAAATTTTAGCATCAATGCAAAAGCGTTTGATGGAAAGCCTTGAAACCTGTGATGTGAATTACTCCAACAACCCCATATGGATTAATTACAGCGGAATATATCAGAAAGCCTTCATCAACAGCCAGCGAATCAGGGGTAATTACTCCCAGTTGGGATATTGCTTAATTTCCAACTGCTCAATACATGGCGATAATATTGGTAAATCTGTATACATTAATTCTGATACCGAAAATGAATTTGATAACTTATCTCAAAATAATTCTAAGAAACTTAATAAATCTAAAAGTAACAAAAATAGTAAAAAATCATCAAAAGTAACCAAAAATAAAACTAAATGGTCTGTTCTTTCTAACAATGTAAAAACTCTATATCCTTATTTAAAAAGTGTTAATACTGATGGAATTAATAACTCATCTGATTCAGATATTTCCACCTATGTTAATAAAAATACAAATAATAAAAACATAAACTCTAATGGTAATGCAATGGTTTGTTGTTAAATAATGAAATGTGTATTGATTCTAATGTTTATGTATATATTGCTGTTTCTCAAAATGCTGTAAATGTACCTGAAACCTATACTGTTGTAAATAATGAATTTCCCACAAATAATGTTATGTTACACTATTCCCAAACCCCCTCAACTAGTACTGCCCATAATCCTTATAACACCCCCACTAAGAACAAAAGAGCCCTTACTAATAGTGATGAGGAAGGCTTTTTCAGACCAAAAAAAACTTCTAGTGTTAAAACTATACATATGGAACAACAAACTAGCACCTCTAATAAATTTTCTGCTTTAAATAACATTCCAAACCAAAATAATGAAAATGCAGCTGAAAGTACGCTAAGCAATACAAACGTCACTCAAAAAAACATAATTCCACAGATTCTTATTAAATTTGTAAGCAATTATAATGAACTTCTAAATCAACTTAAACAAGGATTTGATAAAAATATGATAGCTAAACTCTCAGGAGAATATTTGAAAGTAACACCATCCTCTCCTGATGGGCATAAGCGAATAACTAAATATTTAATAAAAAAGGAAATTGAGTGCTTGGTTATTAAACACCGAGCAGAAAAGCCAATCAAGGTAGTGTTTAAAGGCCTACCTCACACCACGGACACTAACCTAATCTCTGAAGAATTAACACACAAAGGTTTTGAGGTAGCATTGGTCGTAGTTATGAAAAGACACAGAGTTAAGGAGCCTATCCCTTGCTTCCTCATCACACTTAATTCTAACGAAATAGCTCAAAAAATTTTTGAAACAAAAGAAATAATGAATGTCATCATAAAAGTGGAGAGATATATTAACAACAGACCGATACAATGTTACAATTGCCAGAGATATGACCACAGATCTACGGTGTGTCGTCTTAAACCTAACTGTGTTAAATGTGGAAATAAACACACGTCCAGAGATTGTCCACACAAAGGACATGAGAAGCCTAAATGTTGCAACTGTGGCATTAATCACAGAGCTTCTTACGTGGGTTGCCCAGTCAATCGATTAAACAAAAACAAAAAAGTTGCCCTCCCTACTATCCCCACTACTAACATAAAGAGAAAAGACTTAACTTTTGTCCAGGCAGCTGCCCAAAAAGTAGCACTCCAGCAACAACCCCCCCCAACACACAAACCCCCTTCAGGATATCAACCAATTTGAAAATGTCCAATCAATTATGAAATTATTTAAGGAAATCAATTTAATTTTTAAAGCTTATCCAGCACTTCTGCAATCTGTCCCCCTCTTGGAAAAAGCTGTCCACCCGACTGATAAACTCAACATTCTTCTGAAAGCCCTTAGTATTACAGACAGTACTAATGGTAATTAATGTTATGGGCGATAAAAAAAATTATGATATGGAATGCGAACGGCATACTCAAAAAATATTGTGAATTCAAAAGCTTTGTAATAAAAAATAATCCAGACATTATCATGTTACAAGAAACCCACCTTACTAGTGGAAACTCTCTTAAACTTCCAAATTATAATGTATACAGGAATGATAGAGCACTAGCCCAGGGAGGGACAGCAATTCTAATTAAATCAAGAATTAGTCATTCGCATGTCCCCACACCTAATTTAAATTTCACTGAAGCCAGAATAGTTAAACTGCATCTCTCTAATTCAGGAGACATCACCCTTGTGTCACTTTATGTTCCCCACACCAAAAGCTCACTACTCGCCACAGATATAGAAAATCTAGCTGCTATCAGCCACAAAATTATACTAGCAGGTGATTTAAACACCAAGCATCACAGTTGGGGTTGTAACTATAACAATCATTCTGGACTTGTGTTTAACTCCCTCATTTCCAACACAGATTTTATAATTTCCAGACCTGACAAACCCACTCATTATGGCCGTACTCACGGGAATTTTATTGACCTGGTGCTCTCCAGAGGTGTTTCACCTCCCATGAAGTTGACTACACTGGAGGAGTTACCATCTGATCACTATCCAGTACTTATCTACTTCGGATTACCGACACAACAACATAGTGAAGGGCTGACCACCTGCCATAATTGGAACAAATTTAGAAGCAAAATTAATGAACTTATTCCAACAGAAGCTTTTAAAATAGCTGTTACCCCCAATCAAATTGAAGAAAAAGCGAGTAACATTACAAACATAATTAATTCAGCACTTGAGTTTAGTAAATTCTCCAAACCCAACATGAATACTGATTTCCTACCCGACATAATTACCACTAAAATTAAAGAAAGAAACAGGCTTAGAAAACAGTTTAATAGAACCAAATCCCCCATCACTAAAAACAAGATCAATGCTTTAAAACGTGAAATTAAATATGAAATAACAACCCATACCCAAAAAACCTGGAACTCCTACCTATCCAACCTTAATGCGGAGGATGGCTCCTTCTAGAGAGCAGTCAATAATAGAAATAAATCATACGAGGTTCTCCCACCACTTATAGATGGCACAACTGTAGCCACTACAAATAATGAAAAAGCGGAATGTCTTGCCAGCTCGTTTGAAACGCAATTCAAGACTAATGACATTCCCAACCCAACTATTGAGCAGCTCATCCAAAGTGAGGTTTCCCATGTCTTGCAAAATAACAACTTACCTCAACAACAAATAAAATAAATTGCCGCCTCTGATGTTGAGGAGATTATCCAAAACTTAAAAACTAAAAAGAGTCCGGGCCATGACAGAATTAACAACAGAATGATAAAACAAATCCCGCTCAGGGCCATCTGCTATTTAACATCCATTATTAATAGTATTATTAAAATCGGATACTTTCCTTCAGATTGGAAAAAGGCACTCATCATTCCAATTCATAAGCAAGGAAAAAATAAATCTCACCCCACTAGCTACAGACCTATATCCCATCTTCCCACGTTGGCCAAAATTACAGAGAAAATAATTCTTAATATCCTATTAGAACATGATCATAACCACAAAATTACTATTCCACAGCAATTTGGATTTAGGAGAAACCTCTCCACTACACATCAGCTCCTTTGAGCAGTCTAGAAAATTTCTGAAGGAATTGCTCAAAAAAAATCCACTGGCGGAATCTTGATCGATATTGAGAAAGCTTTTGACAGAGTATGGCACTATGGCTTAATTTTCAAACTTATAAAATATAAATTTCCGTTTCCAATGATTAAATTAATAAATAACTACCTCTCAAACAGAAGATTTGCTGTCAAGCTTAATAATACCATGTCCAATGATAAGCCCTTTTATGCAGGTGTCCCACAGGGATCACTGCTGGGCCCATTTCTTTTTAATATATATATTAATGATATCCCACAACATAAAAACACCATGCTCTGTCTTTTTTCCGACGACACGGCAATTCTTTCCACCAGCTCAAGACATTTGAAAATTCATTCAAATCTCACTGAACCTCACGGTCATAGAAAAATGGCTAAATGTCTGGAAAATTAAAATCAATCCAACTAAATCTCAAGCGGTTCTCTTTACAAGAAAGAAAACGCATTGCCCACAGATCAATTTAGGTGGATACAATATACCCTGGACCAATAAGGTCGATTACTTAGGCCTCACGATAGACTCCAAATTAACGTGGAAACACCACATCAATAAAATTAAAAATAAATTCGTCACGGGAAGAAAAACTCTTTACCCACTTATGGCATACAACTCAAAACTTTCACTATCCAACAAATTATTAATCCATAAAGCCTACTTGAGACCAATTATCACATATGCAGCATCAATTTGGGGCGGGGCTGCAGAAACTAATCTTAAAATACTGGAAGCTCAACATAGCAAATTGCTCAGACTAATCACGCAGTCCGTTTATTACATTAGGAATGAACAAATTAGAAAAAAACCTTGGCATACTAACGCTAGTTAACTGTATAAAATATCTATCATTTAGATTTTATGACAAACTTTACCAAATTTCTAATATGGAAATCCAAAAAATTGATAAATACAATCCATATCAATTAATTAATTTTCATAGGCCAAGAGCTGTACTGAGGCTTAAACCACAAACAAATCTTTCGATCCACTTCCCTAAACGTCCAATCAGAATGAAAAAATCAAAATAAGTAAACATTTCAAAATCTGAAATAGTTGCTGCCAGCAACAACTCCACAAATTCTTCTCTCGAGTTTCGGGATGCTTACAAACAAACCTTGTAATCGGACTTGTTATTTCTCCTTCTTAACTTCTATATATATTTATATAAAAAAAATGTTGTTATATATGTGTATATATATGTTTTTTTGACATATATAATTTATATGTGTATAATTAATAAAATTTATTAAGAAAATCTCAAAGAAACAATTAAATAAATTTGATTGTTTTATCATGTATAACTTAATCAAGAATATAGTTTTCTAAATGTTTGTATGTAAATAATTGTATTCGTATAAATATTTTGTTTCTGTAAATTATTCTTTTCGTTTAAATATATAAATCAAGAAATTGAATCTTTCTAATTTTTTATTACAAATACTCATTGCCATGTATTGTACAATTCTTTGGGAGTACTTACTATTCCTTGTGTTAAAATTATCGTATAAAATTTATTTGTGTGTGCTAGAACTGTCTATTTGTTATGCAGATTAATTTTAGGCTCCTATCAATTTCACTATAAAATCAAGGTAAATGGCCCAGTGGCTACAAACCTACCAAACCTTAGACCTACTTCTTCTTCTTCATATGAAACTTCGGGAGCGGGAGCAAAAAATACTTATAAAAGGCGAGAAAAGCAAAATGAAACCTAGTTCTTAAGACAGAACTCCTGACTTCTTTTCTGTAGAAATTTCTTCCTCTGATCTCATGTTCAGCTGAAGGCTGATGATCACATGACCAATTTTCAACTCAAGTGTTCATGCATCATGGATTCAATTCCCATCCCAAACTTTTAGAACTAAATATTTGTGAAAGTTTTTAATCAATTAGAAACTGAAGATCCCGATAAAATTAATCCACAAAAGTAAAATCTTACCCTAAATTGACCACGAAACCAGATTTCATAGCATTAAACATGAAATGTTTAGACGATAAGTAGCACTGTTGATTTCTTTAAATATCCTAATTTTGAATAAAAATCTATAATTTATATTCAATGGGACAAAATAAGACTCTTATTTGAAAGAATTTTCGTTGAAAATTTGAACATATTTGTTGGAATTTAATTGTTGAAGTATAACTTTCCATAGTTAAATTCTAGAGAATAGCTCATTAACATTTAACGTGTAAATTCCATTCATAATTATCCTGAATATCACATTTTAATTCTTGCGGAGCAATTAAGAAATTCTCCGAACAATTTAACAATAAAAGGTTTTTACGTTTCTTATAAATTTAATTTTACTAATGAGTGTCTCAAGTGAGACCTCATAATTATGATGAAGGAAATAAAATATTATAAAAGTATTTCTATTATAATAATAGTGTTATTCTTTATAAAACTCTCATTTAGTCTTTGAACCTTTTGTAACACAATTTTTCTTAAATAAAAACATAAGAGTAAAATTTAGTCTATCTAAAAATTTAAATTATAAATTATATATTTGTTTAAAAATCTAAATATGCATATACAATTTATATAGGATTCACATTATAACGTAAAAATACTTGCCCTTAAAGAATTAGAATTTATAATTTTTTTGTTTTAGAAGTTTTACAAGAATTTAAAACTTTCAGCGGAAATTATTTAACTTTAATCACATTATATACCATTGTCTCAATATTCCCATAAGATGAAAAGATTCCCCTAAGAGAAATTTAGCTTTGTACTGTTAGAAAGGAAAATGTAATCACTTCTTTTGTGTTTTCGATTGATAACGAGTAATAAGTTTGAAATGTTATATTTATTAAATTATAAGCAATTTACTGCAAAATACTTAAACTCAAATACTATTAAATTATACAATTCAAGTTTTTTGATAAACCAAGAAAGTTTGTTTAGTACGAAATGGAAGATTAGCCTTGTTCAATTCTATTATATTTATGTAGCTTTCATAATTTTTTATTTTCATATAGCTCAGTGTTGTTGTAATTCTTTTTTATTTAATTTTTATCGCTCACAGAAAGTTAAAACTAGAAAATTGATTTCTAATGAATACTATTTTCCCACAAATTTGTTACTCAATGGTATTTCCATGAATTGAAAAATACGATTAAAATTTTCTGATGTCGAGAAAATAAAGGCTCGTAGAATTAAATTAAATTATATATATA
>JAPDSC010069576.1:51328-69877 GCA_026290005.1 Latrodectus geometricus
CATTATGGAATAAAACCACAAAATATTTTGAAATTAATGATATTAATAATTTATTGTTAATATCCTAAAGTTTCATATAAAGAGTCATTCAAATTTAAAATAAATAAAAAACTCAAATGCTTAAGTTTAAAGTAAACAAAATATAAAAATAAAAAATATTTTCATGCCATAAATTTTCAAAAATATTTTTTTCTATCAAGTATAATTCTACAATTTACTCATTTATGTTTCATATTCGACTATCTATTTTTTATTATTCTGTAAGTTGTTTGTTTTAATTCATACATTTTAACTATTAAATGTAGATACTTAATAATGTCCAATATTTTTAATACAAATACAAAATTTAAGATTTCAATGATCATCATTTAAATTGTTCATTGCTCGGAAATAAACATAATAATTGCGATACGCAAGCAATATTCATATTGTAAATAATTTGATGTTTATTAATTGCAATTCAAGTTATTGTTTACTTATTAATGCATGATATAATTTCAGTAGTTGCATCTGTACACATCCAAGGCAATGTTATTTACATTTGTTGAGAAAGGAAATATATGCGATGAAATTCTCATTGACAATTCAGATGTTTCATTACATTGTCAATTAAAATTGATTATAGTTTAAAATTTTAATCGAGTTGTATTTAACTTACTCTATAGCAATATTATTAAAATTTAATATCACACTTTATTTACAAATAATATATTTTTTTTACTAATGCTACAGACTTTTCAAATATATTTTTCAGTATTTATCAAGTTATTGGTACATACTTCTGTTTTCTAAAATAAATTTTGTTTATCAATATACTACGTTTTCTTTGCCATCAAAATATTTTTCACAGCAGTGTTTACAGATGTTTTAGATCTATAATAGGTAATAATTATATATATTATAGTTCTATAGATTCTGCAAATAAAGTTTTCTTCCTAATTCACTTTTTAAATAGGTTTATTTCGCAGTAATGATGTAAAAAAAAATAATTTCCATAGCATCATTGAGAAGTTATCTCTCTCACTGAGAGCAAAAACGATTGTTATTACAATTTTATTATATATATATATATATATGTATATGTGTATGTGTAGTATCCTGTAGTTAGAAGAATTCTAATAACTATAATGAGAAAAGCAAACAATAATCGAATTACAGAGAGTTATTTAAACCCAACTAGTCCAAATTAAAGAATTAATGACTTATACGATTATATATCCTTGTGTAAGACGAAAATTTTGAATAAAATAATCAGAAGAAAGTCTTCTGATTATTAACTGATTGTCTAAATAAGGTAACTATTGAACTAAATAAGGTAACGACTGACTGATACATTAAATGAACAGAAAAAAACACACGATGTCACTGCTGCTGAAAATGTCGGAGAACTTGACTTAATATACTGTTTATACAAAAAAAAATTATTTAGTTTCCTATTTTTATAATTCAATAGTATCTATTATATATTTTTTCTAAAACGAAAATAAATAAAAATTTCACTCGTTGCGGCAAGTTTGATTTTCGGAAATTTTTACTCAAAATTATTAAAATCAACGTAGTTCTTTTCTTTATACTACGTTTATTTTAGAATACGCCGTAGTTCTTTTCTATATACGCCGTACCATATACGCCGTAGCTCTTTTCTTTATTTGGTCCAGCTTTTTGGTTATTTCAGGGAATGAAAATCCTGAACATTTTTTAAAAATTAAATTAAAATAAATGGTTCCAAATAATTAATAAGCCAGAAATTTTATAAGAAATGCGATGAAAAGTTTATTTTATGTATCTAGAGAAAGTCCTCCAAGTGGGACATGCATATATATGAGTTATAAATTGCAAATCAAAGATTATGAAATTAAAGAGTATAGGGATTCATCAGGAGGAAAATGGTCACCTACGTAAAGTGGACAAACATTCTTTTCTGACATGCATGAAAGACAAAGCTCAAAAACCCTCTGTGCATTTCTTCCAAAAAGTGTCTGTAAAATATAAGAAAGATACACAAGAACATATAAAAAGTAACATCAAAACAAATACAGTAAACAATACTTCAAAACATTATACTGGAAATCAACAGTTGAAATATATTTAAGCTTGCATATTAGAACTTCTATGCAATTAAAATGGTGGATAAAAATGACTGCAATAAGTGGACAGTAAAGTAATTTTTTAAAAAATTACGCCGTAAATTTAAAGTTTAATAGATATATTCATTACATATGTTATTAGAATAACAGTGACGTAAAGTAAATTTTAAGTAGGTGTTTTCAGGATTATTGAAAAATCTCAAATGCCTAGATAGCCTGTCTGCAGTTGTAAAAGCTTTGCATTACTACAAATTTATATACTAGCAATTTCTTAATTCCAACGTAATTTAAAATAAAATTGATATGTTGATATGGTTTTTAATGTTATACATTAAGCGCTTAATTTGATTTCTTTTGAAATTATAATTATCAAAAAGACTGTAAATGCGATTTAATTCACTAAACATAACAGGAATTTTTAATAGAAGATACCTTTACATCGTAACTTCAAAATCAGTGATTTATTTTGTCAAAAAAATATATAATATCACTATTTTATTATTTTGACTTTTGGAAAAAATATAATAATTTTTTTTAAATTATTTGTATCTGAATTTTTTTTAAAAGTTTTATTTATTTAATTAAAGGTAGTGGTCTAACAATTTTCATATAAAGAGAAAAATATGCCTTATTCCCCTTTGCTTAAGGTTTTAATTTTTTTTTCTAGTGATTGTTCAAACCAGGAAAACCAAATATTATTTCCTTCTTTCATGAAATATGTGTTTCCAATGACACCTCAACCAAAATATTTGCACCTTGCAATCATTAATCATACGAGTTGAGAAAAAAAACACTTTTTTGGATATTTCTTAAAATATGAGGCATTAAAAACTAATAAAAATACCCTAAATGCAAATCTTATCCAACAGCCATATCTATTGCTATATAGAGTACATGGAGAGCAATAACAAATCCAATATTCTTTGTCGCCGGTCATTCCTTGGAAGTTTGAACAAAATGGCGCTTATCTTTGCGAATTACTTTTATCCAGATTACTATTCTATCGATCTCAATTCTTCCTATCCATATTTTTCTTGCTATCGACTTTGGGAAAGTGACATTAAAAGCTATCAGTTTTTAAAGACAAAATTGTGAAAAACAGAAAACTAATTGATAGTTTCGACAACCTATATCCCGTCATCTTCCAAAAAAGGAAATTTTTATGTGAAATGCGATAAGCCTTATTAATTTTCATCTTGTAAACAAAGAAAGACCAATACCTGTTGGCATCTTTCCAGAGCAATCGAATGCTTATGATCAACCTAAATAATATGATGATGATAAGTAAAATTTATATTATTTAAAAATATTTTAGAAAAATCAATGTTTTTATAGAAATAATGTAAGCAAACTTTTGCAGATATAAAATAAGATTTAAAAATTTGTAACTTATGTTCAAAGAAAATATGTTTAATCTTTTTTAAGTAATGAGATTATGGATATATTGCGGAATTTTTCTTAAATAAGTTGAAAATAAACACTTTTATAATAACATGAGAATGCATAATTAGTTTAGTGCAATAAACTACATAATCTATTTTATTTTTAGGATGTTACCGCATTTTTTAACTCTATTGTATATTTTATCTCTATTTTTACCTTTGAATAAAGACTTTTTTTCTCAAGATCTTGTATAAGCAAAAGATTGATGAAAGTTTTATTCTAGTATTAGATCACAAACAGGTTCTTCTATTGTTTAAAACACATTCGCAATCAAGCGTTAAATGTAATCACACCTTACTATAATTTGATTAGAATTTGATTCTTATTTTCTCCTTTAAAATAAAGACACTTTTTTTTTACAAAAGTAAAGAAAAAAATTAATTACATTTAGATAAAATAGTATAATTTATCGAATTGTAAAATTTCATATTTTTTGTATGCCCTGAAATCTTTAGCTAGCTTTAACTTTCGTATAAATAACATTCTATTGGGTTGTTTGGAAAGTAATTTTTTTGAGGGGGGACAGGGATAAATAAAAAACAATTTTCGTATAATGAGTAAATATTTTATTAAATTATATATTGGCCATTCTGGTCCAATATTTTGCCCTCTTGCTGGTTCCAAAAATTTTATGGCATGATTCCACGCTCATAAAGTTTTTGACTTTTGCTGACAAAAATCTGATCTAGATAATTTTTGATCTCTTCATTTGTTTATTATGCAAAAAATTTTGCAATGATTAGAAGAAATAATAATCCGAAGGTGCCAAATTTTGAGAATCTCTTGGGTGTGAAAGTGTATCACATTCAAGTTGTAAGAGCTTTTGGAGAATGACCAAACTTCTATGAGGCCTTGCATTATATTGGTGGAATACTACAACTTTTCTGAGTTGATTTATTCTGGCCTTTCCTGTTGAAGTGCATTTTACATTTTGGCCAGCTGATGAATGTAGACTTCCGAATTAATTGTTGTGTTATCCGGTAAAATCAAGGAAAAAAAAAAGAAAAAAGAACGATTCCTTTAAAATTCCACTAAACAGACAGCATCACCTTCTTTTGATGGTCATTGGCTTTCGAAATGTTTTGAGCTGATTCATCTTTTTTGCTCCATGATCTCTTCAGTTTGACATTGTCATATACAAGTCATTTTTTGTCCTCAGTAATGATCCGCAATAAATAGGGATAATTTTCCTGACGTTTGAGAAATGAATCACAGACGTGAATGCGACGACTCAAATTTCTCTTCGTGAGAACATGCGGAATTCATGTATCGAGCTTTGAGGTTAAATCCAGGACTTTCAAGTGGTCATAATTAGTTGAAGTAGATACATTTGACCTCTCACCGATCACTCAAGTTGTTATTTCCCGATTTGCATCAACTAATGTTTTTATTGTTCTTTATCTGCTTAAACCGGCCTTCCGGAATGTGGTACATCTTCAACATGAAAATTGCTGGATAGAAATTTTGCAAAACAGTTTTGTCACTAGCATACTTTCACCACATCTTCTCCATGCACATCAGTTAACTTATTTCTGGATTGAACAATATAGTTTCCTTTTCTATAGCAAAAATGAGATTAAAATGCTGCTTATTGTTTTCATTTTTCAAAGGGCACCAATCAAAAACTACTGAGTAGAATTTTTCACACACAAGCCCTCTATATCAGATCTCAAAGCATACAATAATTATGAGGCTAAAGTGTGAACTAGTGTTCGAAGAAATACAATTAAACCCTCTGTCAGGAAAAAATGAAATTATTTATAGTCTGTTTATTTGTAGAGGATTTTCCACGAAGATAATTATTCAAGGTATGGAAGAAGAAGTGGTAATTAGATTGTGCCAGCGCAGGTGAGTAAGAAGGGTGGCACAAAGTCTCCCAACCAAGTCTCTGTAGAGTATTTCTGACCATCGCAATGATATTCATTTTGGCGTTAACGGCTAAGAACCGTAAACCATTATCATTAACTTGTGCTGTTTCTTGTTGCAACGTTTATTGAGCACGTATCAATTGCTCTGAGTACAATCCACAGTGGCCATTTGGGCTCTCGGTAGCAGCTCATAGTGATTACTTGAAGACTAGTCCACCATACACAAAACATAATCTTGCGTGGGTGCATAAATTGTCTTACGCTGTGCGGGACAGTATTTTGGGATGACAACCAATGTTTTTAACATTTTAGAGATTCATACAGAGCCCACTTTTCATCACACACTAGATGGAATATGTATACATTGTGGTGACGAGAAGGAAACAATAAAAAATCTGTCTCTTGTTGCTTATGGACTTCCAACAGCATGGGAGGAACTCACTTGTACGTCTTACATAAGTTTTGCAGATGAAGTATAACCATTTAACCGTAAATAATTGTCTGGCAAGTTTACCACACAGTTGACTACTGTCATCCTTTTTGGCCACCTGCAGGGCTTCGTCATCAAAGTCCCGTGATCTTCCACCGCGAGTTTCATTACAAAGAAACTCTCTCGCACAATGTAAGACCTTTGTCATACCATTGCCTTCTGTATGCTCATTCATAGATCTATTCCCAAATGTTTGACGTATTCGGGGGCTTGATACAGCAACTGATAAACCTACTTTGAAGTCGTAAAACAAACAACACTGAACGAGCTCCTTCGACCATCCCTTCGACGAGCTCCTTCGACCATCCCTTCGACGAGCTCCCTGTCCATTTTTCTTCGCTGCTGTACGAGTTATAATTTATAAATGTGGAGGTGAACTTTTTTTATAACAACTGCTACTCCTATCTCGACTGGTCGATGTCTCAATCACGTCGTACACTAATTAGGCTGTTTATTCTCACTTCATTCTATGGCAACTTGAAAATGACAAGAGATTTCTTGCTTTTCTTTGTATTGTGATTAATACGAATGATATCACTCTCATTTGTAGCATTATTACTAATCACATTTTTACATTTTTTATTAAAAGTGAATTATACCGTTTTATAAAAATATCATCACATCAAAAATCAATTATATATATTTTAATCTATGAAATTTAATAGGCTTCTATAAAATCCTCCAATCTATGACTAACACTTCCAATCTGTGACTAACTTTTTTCAGAAACTTTATGTGGTATATGATAACTCACAATGTGGGATGCTGATTACTTTTTATTCAATTATATGATTATCAAAAGATTCAGCTATTCGTAATAAATCTTTTGATCTAATAATACTACACTAACGTGATTAATCCTTTAGTAAATAAATAATTGTGTATCTGTTAACAGTTTATTAAATATACTTCTTCCATTATCAGATCACAGGAAATCTCGATTATTATTTTAAGTGTATTCACAATCAAAAAATTAGCACTAATCATTCTATATTAAAACGATTAATACCTACGATATCAATCATGTTATAACAGTATTTTTTTAAACTATCAATTTTTTTGCATAATCATGATTTTTTATATTTTTATAAAAAATGTTTTGTATTATTCAATAAAAAATACAAAATTTGAATAATGTACACGCAAAGTGGTTTAATTATATAAAATTGCTTAAATACGTTTCTTAAAATTCCGCCATTTTGGCTAGCAATAATTGTAGAATAAGATTGATATAAATTAAGATTATATTTAACACAATTTAATATATTTCTCTTAAAATGTATCTATTATAGTCCTTTAATAATGCAATGGTAATTCTTTGATTTTCTCCTTAAGGAATATAATGACTGTTATTCGTCATACTTAATTCAGTCTTTATTGTCCATCTGATTATGTCCTTAATTTCAGTACGGTTTATCATCCTGATTCTAGTTTGAGATTAATTCTACAGGTATGTTTATTTGGCTTATAGCAACTGAATATTGCATAATTTATTTTTAGTTCTTTATAAAGTAGTTTAGAACTAATAATTATAATCTGGGTAAATAAAGAGTTTTAAAATGAAATATATATGTTAATATGTCAATAATTGCATTGAGTTATTATTTATTTAAAATTAAATATCTTTCATCAGTGAAAACTGCATAAAATTTCCAAAATTTTTTAAAAGAAAACATCTAGTCAAATTGCCCAGATTTCGTGGAAGTGAGTTATGTGTTATCACATTTATTCCCAAAACTACTTGACTTTTAAGCTCACGCCTGTAGCTAAAAGTATAAATCTTGCAAATATTTTTTTTCATTTTGCCCTACTTGCGAAATAAAGGAATAAATCATGTATACTTTATCATATTACTACCAGAGAAAAAGCTTGTTCAGTAATTTATCCCTTCTTGTGTGACTTCAACCATGTCAAAATCCATCACTTTGCATTAAATGGGAAATTAAAGGTTACTCTGGTATGTATTTTTAAAGTTTTATCTACTAAAATCTGTTTAACATTACGAAATGTTAAAAATAAAGTTTAACGTGGAAAATTTATCAGAAAATTATATTTTATACAGAAGATAATAACAAATTTATTAAAAAAATAATCCTCAATAGTTTTTAACTAGGATAGTCACTGTAAGTTCCTTAAAAAGGTAGAGTATTTTTATTCAAAGTTTTAAATAAATTATATATATATTTATAGTTTGTACAATTTACAATATACAATACAAAATATATAATGTATGAAAATTAATTAAATAAAACAAAAAATATAAATCTAACAAACGTATGTGGCAATCCAACCAACGCAAAAGCAGCTAAAAATAGATTTGAAGATTCACACTTCTGTTTTTAAGTTTGATTCACAACACAACTATGTACGTTTCTGATAATTCAGAGTTCATCATAAATCATAATTTGTAATCAATTCTTGTGTTCAAAATATGAGCTCAGAATGACCAAAATAGCTTCTGTCCGAAAAGAAATAATAAACGATCAAAGTATCTTAGACAAAAAAAATTATTAGACAATCTTATAAGAATGAGAAATAAATTGTCATTTACACTTCTTAAAAATGCGCCCGTTTAATATTAGTTAAAGCTTGTAAACTTTTGGACAAAGTATATTCATAAATGTGTTTTTATTGTCTTCCTTTTTTTCTACCTATTTTCACAAGGAATATTTCAAATTTAAGTACTAGAAGGAGAGAAAATGGTGTAATGTTGTGCAGTCGTCCTTCAATCACCAAAAGTACTATTTCGGGGATAGCAGATTAAGGTTTGGAGGAGATTGAGATCATGGCATTTTTACATGCCCCAGTCCCATTAATTAACTCAATGAATATTCGGTTATATTTGGAATTGAGATCACCACCTTTCAATAATGAAAACGATGATTTTCCCAACCAGGTCACTGTGACCACACTACAAAATAATATTTGTCAAAAATGCAATTGAAATTTGTAAAAATTACGTACACCAATGTAGCATATAATCAAACACTCAGTATTAATAGAATTGATAGTTTATTTACTATTTAAATTTAGTTGATTTCTGTTGAAATATTATTATTATAAATTCTGTTATAGTACGTTTTCGTGCATTGATGATTCGTAACAAGAATTTCCATCCGCCTGAAACTGGTTTAAGCAGTTAGATTAGTATGACTGATGCTAGTTACATGTTTTTCAAATTTTAGTTTTTTTTTAAACATGTAAATTTGTCAACATGAGTGAAAAATTTCAGATAAAACATTGTATAAATTCTAAAATTGGAAAATTACATTGAAATGCCTAATGAAAAATGTACAATTTTAATTATGAATAAAAATGTATAATTGAAGCATACCTTTAATTCTATTGTAATGTCGAGTTGCTATTCGAATAAATATAATAGAAATAAGGGTAATATTTCAAGGAGGAAATTAGGTTGATGAGAATATTGTATAAATTCGAAAAAGAAAATAATGAAATGGAGACGAAAAAGATAGGTGACATGCTTAGAGACGAAACAATGACGTTTCAATCAGGTCAAAGACTGTTAACGGAATATCGTTCGGGCAACTTTTCTTTGAAAGATGTGAAATATCCAGATGACCATGGGTTATCCATAAAAAGTGCTAAGCTATATGCTTCTAAGCTTGGAATTCATCAGACTACTGCTTCGTCATTTTTTTTAATGTAAGGGAAAGTTCTTTTATTTTGCTTCATTAGAAAAGTGTGACAGGACTTTCCTCTTCATCTCATCGAAATTTAACTTGTAATTGCAGTTTTATCAAAAAAAAAAATGTGAAATTAAAGACTTCATTCAATATCTTTCGTATTCACTCTGTTTACAAAGTTTAAAATTGTTTTATGGTTTTATTTACATCTTTAGTTCCCAAGTGATGTTTCTCAACGATAAACCACCTGTGTTTCAACATGAAATATATTTCAATTGAATCGATTAAATCGAAATTTCACATAATTGGCTCTTACAGTATCGGGAACATAAACATCACCCGCAGTTTCTGCCTCCTAACTTGCATTTTCACCTTTATCAAAGAAAAGCTGTAAAATGTACCGAATATTATTTTCTCATTGTGGACTGCCATTTTTAACACCCTGTAACTCACGACTGAATAGACAAAACGGAAAACAGTTAAAGATTTGTTTTAGTGCAAAACGTCATCTTTCGAAAGAGCATAAATCTAAAATTATTTGACCGATATTTTACAAGATATCGATCACAATACAGATCTACCTCCAAAAAATGGGTTTAATTTTCCCCAAACTAATATACAAAATGAGTATGGTTTGTCTCATCTTATAATTTATTATTTCCCTTTCAAAAACTTTAGCTAACTTAATATATTTACATGAAACAGAAGTATTTGACAGTATACTTTTAAACATTGAATATAAATTTCAAAGTTAAATAATAATATAATGTTATGCTCTTTTATAACAACACTTATAAAACTTTGAAGAAATATCAATATTACTGAAGAAATGTTATAATATATTATTTTGCAAAATATATATAAATTTAAATTCAATTGCTTGTTTCATGTAGCAATTTTTGATAAATCTTTACATTCAAAAAGAGAAATTTTTAAAAGCATCATTTAAAGTGCTTAAAATAATCTTTTATAATTCTTTACATCTCAAAAAAATTTTATTACAAAATTATATTGAGATGTCTCTAGAAGTAGAGAACAATTAAACTTAAAAATATAGGAGAGGCCTTAAATTTTTAGGGGCATTTTAAGTAGCAAAATAATACAGTTGTAAAATCGACCTCTAAAAGCTTCCTAATTCTAAATAAATATTCATGTCATTTGATATTGTAATATACATCAAATTGGAATGCTTTTTGTTTGTCATTCTAATTTTTTGTACTCGAAACTCAATCCAACTCAAGGTTTTCCACAACATAGCAATCTATCATCTATCATGCCAATCTATCATGCCTTTGAAATCGAACACATGAATCTTTTAAATTAAATCCAGAAGACTAATAATTAAGCTACCAAATTAGCTGGGAAGTAATACCTATTATTTATATAAATTTGCATTTTCTTACATTCGAATCTAATAAAGCTGGGTTAATCCGATTGTCTCTCAGCAATCATTTTTTGCCCTCAAGAGCGAATTAGACTGGAAGCTACAGTTTGAAGTGGATTCCTAATCACTAAAAATCTCATTAATTGAATAGGGAATCGAACTCATGAACTGTTGAAATTAAAACCTCGGCACATTACAATTGGGTTGCAAAATTAGTCTTCAACAAATTCGTAAAAATTTGATTTGGAATATTAGAAATGAACTGTCTATTGATTTTAATATTATGAACTATATCTATTTCATTAATATTCTAGCCATAGAAAAATTTGTGATTTTTAGCTAATAAAATTTTACATTCAAAAATATTATTCTGTAAGTTTTGATTAAAATATCATGATTAGTACATTTGTTTACTGTTATTACATAATTTATAATCTCCTAATCACGCATTAAAAGCACGACTGTCCAATGTATAAATAATGCGCTTCAAAAAATACAATTCTCAAATGTGTCGGAATACAAAATAGTTTCAGTTAACAGCTGTTTTGTAAGAAACCATTCTAGAATGTTAAATTTTACTTTATTTAAAAAATTGCAATAATTTTTTAATGGATACAAGAACAATTTTCTTTATAATTTCATACTACTTTTTTGTAGTACTATGAAAGATTTACTTTGGTTTCGTTAACACGCTGTTATGAAATTTTACGTATAAAGATTAATTTGAGCTGGACATATATCTCAAAGTAGATTACAAACCATTGCAAACATTCACTCCCTAAGTGGATTTTGAAGTCCTCATTTATTGGACTCAATGCTTGGGAGTTCATAAAGGATAGAAACGTATCTACACGTGAAGTAAAAATAAGACTATATAATATGCAACAATGAGTTAATTTTGCAATATACACTTAAACTATTTTTAGCTAATTTCACGAACAATTACATTTTAAATTTTCATAATTTTTTAAGAGACATTTCATGTACAATTTTCTTCTACAAAATCTAAAAATGCACTCTCTTATACAAAATAGATGAAAATTGTTAATTAATTTAGTTACATTAACTTATGGAAAGGTATGAATAAGTTTAAAAAAAATTATGTTTTGCGATAAAAATTATTCAAAAAACACATAACGTTCTCTTAGTTCAGCATTTATGTAGCGCAGTGGTCATTTTGTCACTCACATTTTCACATCAAAAAATTCCCCAAAACATTACGGGATACCCATTTGTATTCTTTTACATTTTTTATTTTTTATTTATTTTAACTTTGTATAATAATTTACTGTGACTGATATATGTAATCAATTGTTTTTTTGCGATGCAATAAATATTTAAGAATAATATATAAGACACTAGATAAGATTTATTTAAGCAAATCTTCAAATCAATCACAACTTCATAAATAGAAGTCATCCCAAACAAATGAGCTTTTTTATTTGCGAAAATGTATTTTAAAATATTACTGCAAATATGAAAAAGGAAGAATTATTGCAAAATACGAAAGGAAATCCTTCAAACAAATTGTTCAAAGAGGTTCAACGCATCTCGAATTAATGATATTTGCGGAAAACGGATGCAGTTCAACAGATCGTCAAATAACATTTGCAACCGTTAATTTTAAAATATATAGTTTAAAGATAATGCTCCTAGATTAACTTCTTAAAAGATAATAATATTAAAATCAAATATTTATTGGATGTTGAAATGCATCAAAATGTTTGATCATTTGATGCCATGCAAGAATCAGCGAGCAATATATATGCTTCTTGATAATTTGATAATTAATAAGAATAATTGAAAGATAAAGAATTAATTAAAAATTAAAAATTAAAATTGGTGAGAAAATTTGAAAATAGTTTTAGAATATTTTTACCTAAAAATAAAACATCATTGGAATTAAAAAATCATAAAATAAATATAATCTGACTATGCATTAAATACCAAAAACATAAATATAACTTACGATAAAATGACCTAAATTCATTATAAGAATCTTATTACGAGAATGAATTTTAAACAGTAAAATTGAGTAAGCATTTTAAAAAAAGTTATGCAAACTACATTGATGATATCATTCATCATTATAATAATGTGAAGCTATATCCTCTTCGGGTATATAATTTTCTCGTTCATCATAAAGTTAGCAGAAATCTTTCACCAAATGGTAGGTTATAACGATGTAATCATACTTACTACGGGCATTAAAATATTTATTTCATGCTCCTTTCTTAAGAATATTTTTAGACGTGAAATTGAGTATAAAATAAACAGCAGGTCGTGTATTTGAAGAAAGTTATCACACTGAATAAATACTTATGAATAAAAAGAAGGTAAAAATCATTCTATACTTATTTTTCCTTTTGCAATGCAAATTACAAAATAAAGTTTGATGGTTTTGAAAAAAAAGAAAAAACAATTATATGACATTTGTTTTTTTCTGTTATATTTTTGAAACATAACCTTTGTAAGAAATGCATATGTGTAATACTAATTTAAAACATCGAAAAAGATTAACCTGTTCATTTCAATTTTTGTTATAATTCTTTGATTTAAATACGCTATATGTGATATTTTCATGAAACAATGAGTTTTAATGAATGGAGAAAACACTCGAATAATCAATGATTTTTAAATGCTAACACGATGACTCTTATTGATAAACATCCTAAATCACCCTAGGATAGCTCAAATATATGCAAAGTTAAATTACGTCTCCTTGCTTCAGTTTCTCAATGTTAATTGATTATATCATAAAAAAGATTTCATTGTATAGGAATGTGTGTTTTCAAATAACAATTTTACTAGTAAATATTTTATAAGCATTTTCAATAATAATTAAACTTATATCTAAGTTAATGAATAAATTTTCAAAAATTATGTATTTATTTGTTTCAAAGATTTGTTAAAAATAAAATTTAAGAATGTAAAGAAAAATATATTCGTAAAATTTAAATCTAAATGAATGATGATGAAACTTAAATTTAAATGAATGAATTTAGATGAATCTTGTAAAAAAAAAATTAAATTAAATTAATCCATGCCAAGATGCCTCCTGTTATCAAAATTTTCAGCTTTTGAATAATTTTAACTCAAGATGGACAATAGATATAAAGAAGCTTTTGTTGCAAATTAAAGTAAACTAATTTTTTTCTAAAAGTAGAATTGTAATCTGAACAGTAAGTACAGTATAGGTAAATCATGTGTTTCGCTGAAACTATATATTTTTGTTCAAAAAATTAAATTATATAATACGAATATTTTATTTAGAAATATATTAAAGGAACGTGTCTTGTTTTTAATAGATAAAAAATATTGCATTTGTAGTAAGCTAAATTTTGTGAATAGTATTTTATAAAACACACATCATCGGTTACATAATACGTAATTGTCAATGAAATTAAATTGTACCATGAGAATATATTATTTTATTTAAAAATATAATGATTAAGAGAATGTGTTCTTTTTTATATCGTATATGTATGTGTGTGTTAAAATTTCAAAAAGAAATCTGGAAATAAAATGAAAAAAAAAGAAAACCACTGTTTCTCATCAGCGTCCAAAACAGCTAAAATCTTTTCGATACACCCAACAAATTTTGAATGAGCTCAGTATTAAATCTTTGTAACTACGCTCTTAAAGGTAAAAAAATGTAATATATAAACAAATTAATTATTGGCAAACACAAGATAAAATAATATATAAAATAACAAAATGTTTAGATGAAAATTTCATTCTAAATGCAGTTATGCATATGTGTGTGCATATATATATATATATATATCACATTTTAATTGAGAAGGATATATCTCAGAAAATAATGGAATTATTGCCAAAGGGAAGAGCTCATTATGTGGTACAAAACCGTCTTATAAAAACATTTAATTAAGCCGTTGTTAGATAACTTGCTATTAGAAATGTTCTATCGATTTTAAAATAAATTAAGAAATTATTCTGTTGAATTATGTTTTGATTTTCAAGTCATAATTAATATGCAGCGTCAAAATACAACTAATCAATAGGTTTAATAAGCTGCTGTAACATGCAACTTCTAAAAAAACACAACTTCCGCCTTTGTACGTCCTCATCGCAGCAGGTGTTCTGAAGTAATGACATTGCAGTTAATAGTTCTCGAAAGCATCATTAATTACCACATTAAAAGCTTTTTATGTTGTTCGTTAGTTGCTTTTATGTTCCGGACTTTGATGACAAATCGTTAGAAAATGAAATTAAAGTGGGCTTGTCTTTGTTTTATTGCGTGGCCTGTTTTTCAGGCATCAATCTAATTTTTTATCTTATTCTCTTGAAAATATTATTGTGTTTTATGTTAACTAATCAAATATTTATTTCTCGTTGCATTAAATATTCATTAATCTTTCAAATATGCTCAGTGATAAATTCGATATTTTTTCCTTATCTTACTGTGATTTTTCTTAAGCAAATAACAAAATTAAAAAAACCTAATTTTTATTATTTGTTTCTCTTAATTTACAGATGAAATGTAAACTTTCTAGCCTTCAATTCAAAAACTTTTGTGTTCAATTCCTACTCGTTGCTGGATATTGTTAATATGTTTGAATTCTCTTTAAGTTCTGTTTAAATTAGTTCAAAATAAAAGTTTTAGATATCTGTAAGGAATCACAAAACCACTACAATTTCAATTCTACGATTAATAAATATGATGCATTTGGAATCCATTTGATTTGTTTGAATCACCCAAAATTTAATATAAGTGAAGTGTTATTTAACAAAACCAAGAGCTTTTCTGTAATTATTTCATTATCATACCAAAATATATGCAAAGTTATCCGGTGAACTCCTGCAAAACATCTGAAGTGACTTTCTCAACTTTTTTTCTTTAATTTTTGTGTACGAGAAGGAAGCATTGAAAAAGGATTTTGTTCAAATTTTCTTTAACAATTTATCGAGAATAGTCTACTTTTCTGATTTAATAGTTACAGATATTTCTGTAGGTTTATTTTGTATCTATCTCTTAACAGATTATTTTTGTTTCAGTTGCAATCAAATCTATTTTAACGTGTCTTCCTATCAGCTATAAAAATGTATTCCTAAGCTACTATTTTGTCATAAAGTTCTTCTGCTTTAAAATTTTTAATGTCACCCCAATGTAATATCTTTTAAGTTACTGCATTTTTTTTTAAATATACATTATTGATTTCTGATAAATCACCAAGGAAATAAAAATTATCATACTCATTCTTCGTTACGTCAAATCCTTCATTAGGTAATTTCCAACTAATATCCGAAATTCTAAAAGAGACATTTGCCTTAAGTTTATTTTCTGTAAATAAAGATTATTCGTCATCATGTTCATAGTCGAAGTGACATTTATTTTTCCCTCATAGGACTTATTCAACAGTTTCAAACTTTGGCTTACCACTTCTTTAATAAGTTTATAAGTGTCACTTCTATATTATTAAAAAAAATATTTAGTTAATGTCTTTAATTTTAGTGTAACACGAACCCTTTTCTTGAAATCCATGGCTGGAAGGTTAATTCAGTTAAGCAAATCGTATTAAATTGTCAGGGAACAAATAATCTTTGATTTTGACTCACAGACCTCTTGCTTCCTATTGCAATTTTGTTGAAAAGCATTAACTTCTGGAGATTTGAGAAAGAACGTCATAGATTTCTCTTAGTTGGTATGCTGAAAGTTGAATGATTTCAATTTTGTTTTTGCATCAAGTGATTGAGAGTTGTTTTAAGGTTAAACAGGAAATGCTTTTGAAAAGAACTATCTTAGGAGAAGAAAATAAATTGTATAGTTCTTGTAAAGTCAAAAATAATGTATCTATGTCTATCTAATAATGTATCTATGTCATCTTTTCTGCACCCCTAATGATTAAATTTAAGCTTTAAGCTGCAAAAAGAATCTAAACACTCTAGGATTTATTTTTAAGTGTAATTTTTAATACCATTTTTTTTTTCCTTTCATATTAGCACCGTTGTTATATCATTGGCCTCTCATATCTTCAATGGAAATTTACCACATTGTCAACATTTTCATTTCACTCTCAGGCAGAACACTCTAGGCAGAAACACTCTTTTCATAACACTCTTAGGCAGAAAAATCAAGTTTAATGAGAACAAAAAGACTCCTCTCGTTTTCTGCCATTAAATAACTGCAAAGTACAAAACATATGACGACACTCATCTGCTTATCTTTGCTGATATTTGAGCACAATATTTACATATTTTTGTATAATATATGACTTTTAGAAGAGATATAGTTACACCAGCATACCACCATGTATTGAGTCCTGAGTTGGCCTCTACCAAATAAAGGATATATTATTTTCTCTCTTATGCTGCTAAATTACTGAATACATACCTAATCAAATGGATTTTTCTTTACCACTTGTAGTAAGTTTATTACCTAAACTTTTCATCAAACATTAAATAAATAAGTAGAATTAATGCGTAGATAATGCATGAAACATGGCTTTCTAGAAACATGGAAAATGACTATTACAAGGTACTGCAGAAAATCAACGAAAGTACAATTTTGCCTAGATTAAATTTTCTCCCAGCGTAATTTCCCACTGCTTTTGGAACTCAGACTTTTTTATGAGACTTTGTACCTAAAGGTTGATGGATAAAGGTGGCAAAGTATTTGGGCTGGCATGAGAAAAACTGTGATCGGAGCAAATGTCCATAGTCTTTGTCCTGTTTAACATTCAATGTACATTAATTTCATTTCCCAGTAATATCACATTCTTTTGCATTAAAAAAGGGCATTATAGTCGGTTAGTCGGCACAACATTCTTAGTTGTCTGTTTACAAAAATATCCCAACTGCTCCCTAGGTTCTGACTGAGAATATTTATAATTACACGGAGATAAAATAATTAATAAAAGAAACTGTGTCAAATTGAAATTTTTTTCCAATTTGATTATAAAATTTAAATAAATACATTTTTTTCGAAAACCATTTTAAAATTGATTAGTTAATTTTAAGTAATTCTAATTGCTTTTTGATATCAATTAAAAAATTTTCATGACAATTTTGAGAAACATATTCTCTTGTTTTTTTTTTCCATATGGGAAGTCTTAGTTTATTATTATTTATTAATATTGATTTAAACAAACACTATCTTCGAACCTATAATTAATCAAACAATCACTATGAAATATTTTGAATCTAAGAAAATAGTTTTTTCTTGTCTATCAAAACTGTTAAGAAAAAAAAAAGCTATTAATGAAATATTTAATCATTTGAAAAAATTACTATTAGTAAAAATAAAATAAATACAGATACATTGATTTTTGAAGTATATTAAAAATATGTTTTAATACGTATAAAATTTATTTACGCTTTCATATACTTCAAAATATTTAATGCTTTTTAATATCATTAATATCAATACCACACTTTTAAAGATGATATAAAAATTGTTTTTTATCTTCTAGATTATTATAGAAGAATCCAAGGTTTTTAATAATTCAATAATTTGGAAAATTCCCAATTCCAAAAATGTCATTCTTTTCTGAAAAATGCGCTTAATATTAGGATAGTTATATGACAAGCAACTTTTTAAGCATTAAACAATTTTTAACAGGATATTTCATAAGACATGAAAAAATATTTTAAAAGAATCAGTTTTTTT